>OX463859.1:3370894-3506123 GCA_949825065.1 Odontocerum albicorne | reverse complement strand
CTGGACCACGCCAGTCACGCTCGCCGAACGGTCAGGCCACGTCGTAGTTAAAATTTGTTATCTTGACCCTCTGTAGTATGTCAACTAGAGCCTATAAAAGACGTGTTGATTCGTTTTATTCTAAAATGTTAAAATTAGAATGTAACGTGGTTACCAAGTGTCTATCAAAAGATGATGTTTGGGTATTTGTGGTAGTTTACTTTGCTAAAATCCCTTTTATGGTATCAACAGCAGGAAAACATATATTTACGCAGATCTTTACATTTTCGTAAGAGTTCTTAAGTTCTGTAAGTAATATAACACGCGTATTAAAATCATTTCTAAAAAATGTGTCTCCGCGATCCTGTTCTCAGTTGGTCAAATCCTGGTATTTCCATGACCTAATTAGTATGTTATAATGTATTTTCTTTATTCCGGAGGTCGTAGGCGAGGAAAGTGTGGTATCTAAACGATGTTAAATACATTTTCATTTAATTATTATGAATATTGTTAACGCTCCATGGGCTTTATTGTTTTCAACATGTATGGACGACGACGAAATTAAAGTATTTTTCCCCCCACTCTATTTACCATTGAATCACACTTCTCCCCACTTCTCTTCTCCTACCTCATCCCTCTTATATTATTTGTACTTGTACAAGAAATTTATTTTTAGAGATTAGTTTATTTTCACCTGACGATGAAGACGGTGATCTTCGAAACCGGTAGTAAATCCAAAAATAAACCAGTGGTGAACACAAAAATATAAAATAAGTGTTTTATTTACTTATTTTTTCTTTTACATAAAATATGGCACCACAAAGTGAAACTATAACCTTTTCGAAGATTCAAGAAAGTAATGTGCTTACTCCACTAGTTCTAAACCCAAACCTTAAGAGATGAGGCTGTAGAAAATAGTTTTTTTTCTAATACTGTCTCTCCGACTACGTTTTTCAATATATCTGTATAAGTATTTTGAATATGTCGAACAGAAGTACCACTTAAATAAAGGAAAAAAATGGAAGTGTTATTTTCACGAAAAAAAAAATGATCTCATATTTAATTATTTTTAGATTACAGTTTTACAAGGTTAAAATAATTAATTTTTAATACACCTTAAAAAAAAGATTTAACCGATTTTTTTTAAATTGAACATATTTTGAAGGTGACCTTTCACTCTGCCCGAGATGAAGAGATCAATCAGTGAATTTTTTTCCATAATGACAAGCAAGAATGAGGCCAAGTTCAAACTCGTACCGCAGGCTATGGAGAAAACGTGATAAGCATAATCAGGAAAGATAGATGAAGGAACAATCGGGTATCCTCAATGACGAAGGTTATCGATAAATTCTTTAAGAGTCAAGTAACACTAAACTGGTCATATTTCATGGACCTATCAAGTTACATCTAACCCTACGATAGAACCCACTTGATTGACGAAATCTCAAACTTCAAAGGTACCATGATTGCTTCAAAGACTTGCTGATGATGGCGAGGAATGGAAAGGAATGAGGAACTTGAGAGAAGGCCTTCTTCATCCTGCAATGAATGGCAACAGCCAAATTAATTTGAGATTTGAACTCTTTCTTAAAATAAGAGAGAGGACTGCAAAAAACTTTTTTTTTAAATCGTAGAAAAGAACATTTTTATTTGAAAATATTTTATTGAATCGAATTAATGTATCATTGTGACAATAGCGGGTAATTTTCAAAATTGTATTAAGAACTTTTTAGTTTGACTGTAGATATTAGTAATGTTAAAATTTACATGAAAACATATACAAAATTTAATAAAATTACATAAGTGGTTTCAAACGTTTTTGTTTAATATTTTTTATATACAATCCAACTTCTAATGTTTGATTTTTACTGTACTAATGACAAAAGAGTAGAAGGGAAGTGAAATATTTTAAAGCGTCAACAGCGAAACCCGAAAATGTTTGAATATCGAATAAAATTAAACGTTTAAAAGTTGTAAAATATCAACAAACCAAAAAAAAAAAAAACAATTTTGGATGTATATGCATACAAAGAAGACCATCCTATATTTTGTCTGTTTTTAAGATACCCAATAAAATTTTAACTTTACCTGGTTTGTATACATCTTCAATTTAATTAAATTTAAAAAATAAAACCCCCTAAAATCTTTGATAATATGAATATAAAAAAATTGTTCGAATTTATAAATAAATAATTTAATTATTTGAAACATATACACGTCCAATTGAAATATCAAATTTCAAAACGTGCTCTAGATTTTTTGATACGAAACGTTTATTTAAATAACTTTATTCGACAAAAAAACGTGTTTCCGTTAAAGAAATAAAAAGGAATCTCATTTTTTCAATTATTATTTGTTTTTTTTTTTAAGTTGTCTAGAGTTGGTTTACCTTTTTGACGTACTAATTACTCTGATTATATTTTTAATAACAATGAAACCACAAATAGAGGTTATTTTAATTTTATATCTGTTCACATGTAAACACCCCTAGCTAAGGGGTTTAACGCTGTTTCCTTCGACCATATGCACCCACAACGACTGGAGGGCTAGCGCCAACGTATAAGGAATGACCAAGTGCAGAAGCGGCTATGTATGCACGGCAAGGGGCAATCTGCAAATAAAAACAATTATAAAAATTAAATACAACATCAATTATCAAATTAAATTGTTAAAAAAAAATATTAAAATAGAATATACACAAGATTCTCATCAAATAGGGCATGATAATTTAAATGGGCTAGTTTATGACACTTGCGATTAATATGACTTGGATTAGGCCCAGTAATCGTTCTGTGAACAAAGACAATATTGCCTCCTGGCTACGTTTTCAATATGACAGCATTAACAATTTAGATGAGTAAAGGGGTACCACACAAATTAAATTAATCTTATTAAACTGTCCGTGCCTCCAGTTAACCACTAACTTAAGTTCAAAGTTTATTGAATATTTATAAAAGGATACCTAAAAATTATAAATTTCAAAATAAAATTTTTTAAACTCAAGAACTTTTTTTTTATCATACACATGCTGCAGATTTCAATTTATGCACACTTTACTTTACCTTAAGTCGAATGTGTTTCTACCATTGTATTGTTTTATATTGCAAATTCGTTGTATACAATACAATCTGGCGGGCTTATTACCATGTGGCAGTCTCTTCCAATCAACCAGAAGGATGTTAAAGTGACCTTAGGTAAAAAAACCAGACTAGAATCCTTTCTCGGGCATTCATCTGAGGTGGTCTCTTTGCCCGTTTTGTGAACGTCCGCCGATGTTTTTTTCGTGTTTTCAGCAATTAAATTTCAACTATTATCACTTTTGACTTCATTATTGTAATTTAAGCGATTGGCTATGAATATTCAAATTTTTTCGATTTTAAATCGCTCATTTTTACATGTGTATTGAATACGCAGCACCGGAACGCGCGGATTTTTTTAGCACAGGAAGAGAAAGGTTAAAATCCCCGATCTTAAATCTGTACAAAATTATTGTTTTGTTATCATTATTATTGAAACTTTTACAAATTATTTTTCTTTAATTGAAAGTTGAACCTCTAAGTTAAAAAAAAACGAAAATTGTACATAATAAAACAAAAATTCCCTTTTTCGTTGGGTAGAGAGAATTATTTAACTAGGCAAGGCATGTGACGATATGATCTCATTACTTAATCATAACATTCATATATTTGTTCTAAAGACTAAAACATTCAGCTGAAACATTCAAACTCTTCTTTCACATAGTTAAATCCCTAGCTTTCACATATACAATTCCAACCGAATCATAATCTCAACAACCACATCAAAACTATGTCCAAGAATCCCTCATCACGCGCTCGATATCTGCACCAGCCCTTTCATGCCTATGTTACCTCCAAAAGCTCCACCCCCATAGCTCACTTTTTGTTACAAATGTTTTATAATTTGAATGCGCCGCATTATAAAAAAACACACTCCCTCAGGATTATGTATAAAATCATTGGCGCTAGGAACTATAAAATTTTGTCGATATCTTGATTCCAAATCTGGAATTTCACCCTTAGCAAACTGAGGCACCCCTTGCAATATGTGTATTACCAAGTCACGCACAAGAAAACTAAATTTAGACTTATGCTATGAATGCGAAAAAATCTACGAAAGGTTTTTTTTTATCTTGTTTGAAATATCGAAAGTCATTGACAAAAAAAACGATAGGTTCTTAATACATACATCATAACGTTTACCTTTTGTAAAGAAAATACATGTGTAGATGCAGAAAAATACCTTATATAATGAACGCAGTCACTGCCTGCCTGTCTTTGCAATAAACTTATATATTCATTTTGCAATATTTTTAAGTCTGTCAATTTGGGAATCGAAACCGCCCTTAAGGGTGATATGTTGAGTAGAATAAATAAGAACGCTATGATATGGTTTAGGTAAATGGAACAAATTAATGAAAGAATACTAATCAAACAAATTTACAGAGCAAATGTGAATAAAAAACGTTATAGAGAAAGACTAAGGAATGTACAATTGTATTAAGTAAATTATATTTTGAAAAAAAAAAAAAAAAAGGAAACGTAGAAAGTCGGAGATATTTTAGGAGTTGTATGAGAAGATATATGTTTATGTAAGTATCGATAAAGGAAAGTTTGGTACTGTGTCTTCTCTGCTTATCCCGACAAGAAAATAACAACTACAAAACCGAAACGTTTAAAATACCATTTAAATGTTCAGCTTTGCTTAGCTGTCGAAAACGACCACTTGGTTAATATGAATTTAAAAAAATAACAGGGTAAAATAAATTACTTCATTAACAAGTAATATAAGCAAATACATCATAACATACCAGCTGATAACATTTGCGCTAAACTGTACCAAAACGGTTTAAAGTTAGCTTGGATTATTTCTGCGTATAAACATCTTCATATCTCTCCATTAATCTCGCTGATCATTAATCCACCCTTCATTATCTCCTTACATCCCTCCGGGCCCAACGAGGGGCATCAATTATTCACTCCACCACCCCTCTCATTATCTTTTATTTATTCCGATAAAAATATTACTTTTAAATATAGTACTATATATTGACGTTAATGAATGTTCCAAGTGCTATTCAACATCATCATCACATGTCATGTCTTATTCCATTTCAATCATATCAATACCAGATTTATAGTGTGTCAGACAAGAGAAATGCAACTGTGATGGAATTTAGGCTTCAGCAGGCTTCCTTCCGAGCAGCTAACAGAATATGGTGGACAAATTATCAAGGGTGACGTTGGTTGAATGTCACCACATATACCACATTGTAGTGGATCCCTTGTGCTAATCCTCTATCTGAGAATATGTTCTTTTAATTTACCAACGTGGATGTGTATGCGATTAAGAGATCTTCATCCAACCCATGGTAGGTGGTGTCCCACCGGCAGGCACTACGACGGCTGCATTCATGTCCACAGGCTTTCAATTCTAGTTCTCCAAGAATCAACACACTCACTATCCAGAGAGCCTTCAAGGAGTTATGGATAACTTCTACGAGATTTTAGTCTTGGCTGTTTTTGGTATTTGGGTATACACAAAGTGTTTAGTATCACTACGTTGTCTATTTTTCTTGCTCTTTTATGCAATTTTGCAGCAAATGTATTGTGAAGATATCCAAGAAATTCAATGAGATATCCATCTATCTTGACACAAATCTTTCACTTTTGCTATGCTCATACGCCTCATCATGCAATCCCTTCTATAAGTATGTATATACCATGCTTTAGATGAAAAAAAACGAGCATTAAGGTATCTGAGAAACAATGAAAAATTTCAAAACATAATCTACACGAATCGAATTAAAAATTCAAAAAACGTGATCAGACCTAGATAAAACTTTGTTGACCCAATAAATAAAATTCCGAAAGGGAGAAAAGTGAACAGCATATAAAATAGAATAGTCTTCGTGACCTAGTTGGTAAGACTTTTCACTTCCATGCAAAAGGTTAAGGTTTTGATTCCCGATTTTAAAAAAGTTCCCAGTTAGGTAAAAAAGTTTCTCTCGTAAGGTGATAGTGTTGTTGGTTCTTCACGTGCGCGGTTAGTATTGCTAAGAAGTGCGATGTCAAGTCGTGATGATAATACTCAAATGATTTTAATCCTAATAGCTAAATCAATGGGTACGAAAATAATGTTGTCCCACGACTAAATATTGCGGTTCTCCTTTCAATACATGACACAGTTTCTGCGTCATGTATTGAGAAGAGAAAAATACCAGATTCTTGATATAATATTTGTAGGGAAAATCGAGATTCGACATATGATAGTCAGAAAAAGGCACCTGTCTTGGTGACGGAACTTTCGCGGATAAACAGCTATCCAAACCATAGTTCAGTATCGTTAACCCTTCCCTTACGGTGATAAAAATAATACGCGTGCTCCGGTGTTGGGTAGTGAGTACGCAATAAAAAATTAGCGATTTTAAATCGGAAAAATAAGAACATTCATAGATAATCCCCTTAATTAATTATAATTGAAGTTAAAAACTATAATAATTGAGATTTATTTGCTAAAAACATTAAAAAACCACCTGAAAACATTAAAAAACGCTCATGGAACGGGCGTACGTCTAATCTATTTGCAAGCCTAGAAGCTACTAGTGGCGCGGAACGTCAGTCGCATACCCCGGCGCTTACGCCTTTGCTTGCGACGTTGAGACAATTCAGCTCCTCGCAATTCAGTCTAGTATGCAAGAGTGAGATGCGAATATAGTGTCGTGCTTCCCGCATACTATTCACCTATCGTCAAGACGAGGCACTCGCCGCGTTTAAATGCGAATTTGTTTTCGATCTTTACAAAACACCTCGATGTAGTCGATAAATTCTGATTATTATTAATATTGTTTTTTAAATCAATGCGCAAATATATTATGGAGGAATACCTAAAACCTTAACCTTGTATTTATAATATTTATAGAGATATTGATGGTTATTAGAAGCAACGTGTAGAAGATACCCAACACAGGAAAGGAAAGGTTAAAGATATTTTCTCAAGATGGAAAACAATTAATGATGGACATTGCAGTTTAATTTATAAGTTCCGATATGCTTTCCCTCGTAATCGCGTTTGATCACAAGCCACCTGGATAAAAAAACTATAAGGCATGTATCGGTGTAATATGTGCAAGCTATTACACTAAGTAAGCACTCAATATTGACATACAAACTACGGAAAAAAATTTTTGACATATTCCAAGAGTAAAACCATTTCTCAGGTGAATCCTTTAGGAATCGAACCTGGGGTGCTCGCTGGCTTAGTGCGAATGGCAACGTTAGATTACGGCTCGAAGCTTACTGTTATGAGTTGAACGGTGCTGTGTATTCAATACACATCAATACACACGTAAAAATGAGCGATTTAAAATCGGAAAAATAATAATATTCATAGCCAACCCCTAAAATAATTAAATTTGAAGTATAAAGTGATAATCATTGAAATCTAATTACTTAAAGCATGAAAAGACATTCACAAGACCGACGTTCACAAAACGGGTGAAGAGATCACCTCGTATGAATGCCCGCGAGCTACTAAGACGGGACTCGGAACACTAAACACTGTGTATGTTATACCTCGAAGGAAGAAACAACTGCGAACTGAGATTCTATTTCTTGCGTTCCCATATACCGAAGTAGAGTGAGAGTGAGACGTGAATAGCGTCGCTTATTAGTTGTTTCCTTATTCCCCCATTATCGTTCTTCTTAACCTTTCCCTTCCTGTGCTAAAAAAATCCGCTCGTTCCGGTGATGTATATTTAATACACATGTAAAAATGAGCGATTTAAAATAGGAAAAATAAGAATATTCATAACCAATCGCTTAAATTAATTAAATATGAGTCGAAAGTGATAATTATTGAAATTTAATGGCTGAAAACATGAAAAAAACATCGGCTGACGTTCACAAAACGGGCCAAAAGACCACCTCAGATGAACGCGCTAGAGTGACTGAGACGGACTAACACGGTGTATGTTATACCTCGAAGGAAGAAATACAACTGCAAACTGAGATTCTACTAGTATTTCTTGCGTTCCCATATACCGAAGTAAAGTGAGAGTGAGACGTGAATAGCGTCGCTTCCTCACTCATAGCGTTTTTTTAGAATGAATATACCTACGTCACACACTTACACACGTTTGATTGTATTGGTGAATTTAGTCCCGATTTTCACAAAATATCTGTAATATGGCCGATAAGTGCTAATTGTTATTAATATTATTTTTTTCATTCAATGCGTAAATGTATTATGGAGGAATACCTAAAATCTGAAACCAGTATTTATTATATTTATAGAGATATTAAAGTTTTTAGAAGCAATGTGTACTAGTTACACATCACATGGAAAGAAGGGTTAATCATCTCAACCATTGGGCCACCAATATGATTAAATTATTTATTTAGCCAAAAACATAATGACACCAGGGAAATTTTTACTCGTGTTTCCCTGTAAAGTGTTTTCGTTTCACCTACAAAATTTATAGGAGGAGTGGAATCCTCAATTTATCCACCGAGATATGGAATACATCGATATCAAAAATATCATTCAACAATGTTATTCCGTGTACGAGTGGTAATGTTCTTAACAGCTCAGTTCGGGAATACGCAACCGAAAACAATTTAAATTCACGATAGTCTAAAAAATAATCCCGCATTTTAAACTATAGTTTTTGAATCAACAAAAAGTTTGCTATTTTTCCCGTTAATAATTTGTATATGTAAAAACAGGTGCGTAGACCTCTTCTAACGCTTTACAAATATAAAGTATGTTGATCAAGTCAAGCACTCACCATGACCATAGCGATGAAGCCAAATACCAACAGAATTATTTTCATGATGAATTTCAGGAGGAACTTCAGGAGGTGGTCGTATTGGCTGGAGGGAGCGGTGAACTAATTTCAGAAGAGGCTTCATCTCATTTAAGTAATTGACCAAATGAAACATTTGGTGTAACCATATGTTCACCACTTATTTTTGAAACACAATATTCGTAACATAATGAGAGAGTACGATGTTCCCGCATCAATAATCAAAACCATTCATAGTATTAAAAAGAATGGAAAGACACGAATCAAGGCAAACGGAGACTTAACAAAGGAGATACCCACTGCAACCGGTATCAAACAGGGAGACAGTCTCAGCCCATTTCTGTTTTAAATAAGTATGGATAAAATAATAGAAGAAGTGACTTCGTTGGGCCTGGGTTACAAAATGGGAAATAAATTGATCAATGTAGTGTGTTATGCCGACGACGCTGCAATATTGGTAGAAAACGAAGAAAATCTTCAGAGAATGCTCTACAAATTTCACCTTGCTTCTAATAAATACTATATGACAATTTCTGTCATTAAAACAAAGTGCTTAACAATATCAAAAGAGCCACTCAGATGCAAACTGACCATCGATAACGTACATATTGAGCAAGTCATGCGATTTACTTACCTAGGTGTAGAGATCTCCAGCAACAGTGACCTATATAGTGAAGTACGAGCACAAACTAATAAAGTGACAGCTTTGGCTGGCTGCCTGCGGGACACCATATGGAGAAAAAAACACATGCTAACCAAAAGTAAGATCAGAATATATAAGACATGCGTCAGTTCCATCATGACATATGGGATAGAAGTGAGAGCCGATACCAACAGGACAAAAAACCTTCTCAGAGTGGCGGAAATGAGAACCCTACGCTCCATCGTAGGCAGAACTCTTAGAGATCGGATCAGAAATGAGACGATAAAGTCTGTATGTGGCGTTGAAGACATATTGAGGTGGGGAATAAGCATAAGGCGCTTCTGGAGAGATCATGTGGAACGCATGGAGGATACGAGACTTGCGACAATTGCTAAGACTGAAAACCCTAGCAGCAGGAGACTACCAGGAAGGCCACCGAAAAGATGGATGGGCAGCTGAACGTCATCATCCCAGGACAGCCCACCGTCACAAACAGGTCATATGACCTAGACCAAGAGGAAGAAAAAGAATATTCGTAGGTCAACATTTTATAATCATCATCATGTCAGGTTTATCTGCCTCTTATCTTTGTCAAGATCATTCTTCCTTCATTTAGTTGTACCCATTGTTATGTAGTTCTCTGATACACCATCCAAGTATCTCAGCTTTGGTTAATCTACTTTCCTACGTCCCATCGCTGAATATAGTGTTCCTTGCAGTATCAATATCCTGCATGCGGTATAAGTATCCAAACCAGCGCAGTCTAGTGAATTTTAAAACTTTCGCTTGTTTAATTTGACATAAAGGGTAAAGAGCTTCTCATTATACCACTGTTTCTTTATACTTTTTTTTATGAATCAAAATAAAAAATGTATGGTATTATTTTTAATAAATAAATAAAAAATATTGTTTTATTTACTATCCTTAATGGAATACTTCCATTGTGTCTTTCGAATAATTTACTGAAAGATTCTTTCAGCCAGGATTAAAACGAGACTGGTTTCGTTTTCATCGAAATAATTCATTATTCTGAACCATTCCAATACTTTTGCAATTGCTGACCCTGTGACGTGAAATGGTCTGGTTCTAAGTATAAGATACGTGGTGACGTGTGCAACTTTATGTAGCGCTTGAAAAAAAATTTTTTTGGGAAGTTTTATGTAAATTTAAAGTTATTATTAATCTGTCAATAATTAAATCGCCTTTGAGGCGACTTAGTACTCTAAAATGCGCTTTTTATATTGTCCTTTTATAATTATGACAATATACACATTCGTTGTTCACAGTAGAATCTAGAATAATTCTTACCATGAAGTAATCTCTTCCGACCAACCAGAATGGTGTTAAAGGTGTGTTTGGTGAAATGAGACGAGAATCCATTTTGAAAAATCTGAGTTCCAACAGAATTCGAATCCGCGATCTCCGGATTGAAAGCGAGGCATCTTACAGCTAGGCAATAGATAAAATGTAAGTAATTGATTATTTTATTCTACTTGGTGGGTTAGTTGATATTTTGAAGTGAAACTTCTATAGGCGCGGTAGGGCAAATTGGCCGGAACGTCACGAAAAGTGAAACGTTGTATCATATTATTATTATTAAATATTTCATTTATTTATAAATTATTATTAATTCATTTAATATAAATAATAATTTATTATTAATAGTATTTGATATTATTTTTATATTATTAAGTCTAATGTATTATTAATAAAATTAATATTTATTATTAAAAAAATTAAAACACATAGTTTTTGTTATATTTTTTTTTCAATTAATATATCTAACATTTATTTATTTTATTTTACACAAAATTATTTTATTTTATTTAATATTTATTTTAATATTTATTTAATACATAATTTATATTAAATACAATATATAAAAATAATAATATATATATGTTATTAAAATATTAATAATGATTTTATTATAATTAATTATAATTTAATTAATTAATAATATATGATTAATAATACAATAAATATTTAATTTAATAATTAATAATATAAAAATATTAATATATTTAATATTAAATAATATAAATTAAATATCATTAAGTGTATAATATTATAATTAAAATGATTATTATTTATTATTAAAAATAAATATTTTTTTATTTAATTAAGAGATTTTCTTGAATTAAATTCCACATAACTATTTCCTTATCCTAAAAAAAAATCGGTAACAAATGGAAAAAAGCAATGCATAAAATCAACTTTTCCTAAGAGCTAAGAAGTTTCATTTCTACCGCGCGAGAGTCTCACGCATTTGTTTTTTTTTTAATCTTTCTCCCTTTAAATGAAAATAATGGTCACCCTCATTTTGTTAAGGAATTATACGAAAGAGTAAATTATAATTGGAGCATAGTTTATTGCTCATAATTAACTTAACCATGATTAAATAACTCTATTTGCATAAACATAAAAAGCAATAAGTCGATTATGGACACGCTAATTTGACGTTGGAAATCATCGTTGACAGTTCAAAACAAACCAAATTGGTTTGAATTATACAATATTAAAAAAAATGCTATGTTAACTATTCAGGATTGTACTCGTATGTAAATGCCAACTTTTATATCATCATCAATATCAATAGTACACGTAAGGTATCAATAGTACACGTAACTTATCAAGACAAGATGATAAAACGTACTTTATTTATTGATTGATTTATTTTGCATCATGAAGCAAGATGTAAGTGCATTGAAGATAGTGCTGACCATTCTAGAATCATATATTGTTTATAATTATATAGCCATTAACGTTGTGGAGGTTTAAAGACATTGTCATTTTATGTGACTGTGATAATTTCTATATAGGAAAGACAGGAAGATCCTTTGAAAATAGATTTCGTGAACACAAATCCGCCTTAACAAATCCTTTAATTTATTCTGAAATGGCTAATCATTGTCACCGTGAAAACCATACTTTTTCTGTCGATGATGCCAAATACTTACATATGAGTAGTAACGGAAATAAATTTGACAGATTAAAGACCCTAGAAATTTCTAAGTCAATACATCGAGGCGAACATCTGGTAAACACATACATATCATATATCCCAAAAATCTCTCCGCTGCTGGCCGAAATCATCCCATACCTCTCTCAGCACTCAGTCCCCAGCCCGAATGTCCCCAACCGTTAGAAGCGTGTATATCGGTACCAGTTCGAACAGCATTTAGTCTTGTTTGCGCTCCCCTGAAGATGAGGTGAAAGCCTTGAAACCGGTAGGGTTATACCGTTACAAAAAGTAGAATAAACAGTGTTTGATAAAACAAATTCTAGAATCAGCTTGAAAGTATTTAGTTTCTGGTCCGCTGACATCTCAAACTATTCACCTTTGGCTGCAAGTAGCTGTCAGTATACGGACAGAGGCTATACTACGAGTATATACCGGAAACTGCGTGAGCCCGCAGGATAAACTTGGGGGAGAAGCACAAAGACTGGTCATTTTTGCTTCTATATTTTCCCTTTTCTTTCCAATTATTCTTCCGACTCGAATCCATATAAGTACAATCCAAATAAAAACTACAATAGTTTTGCTCCCACTTAACATTTACAAGTGCACATAGTATCTGGGTTCTAGTACTATACTCTAAAATATTGTGTGTTGGCGACAGGGTTCACGATATATACAACATGTATACAATTCCTATAATATCTAGTGCGGTGCGGAAGGCAATGGGAAATCACCAAACTATTTTCCCCAAGAAAACCACTTGTATGTGCTCAACAATTTATAGATGACTTCCTCAGCATTCAGGTCACGATGTGAAAAAAATACGAGTACAAGACCGAAAAACAAGTGATTTTACGTAGACACTCTCAAAGCATAAGGATTTAGATTTTATCGTATGTCATTATTCGTGAACCCAGTAAACAACTCTTTTGCCTGTATCGTACTAAGGAAATTTGAATATGAAAAAAAAAGGTGTATATTTATTTATTTATTTAACACTTTTATTGCAAATACAATCTGGCGGGCTCATTTCCAGGCGACAATCTCTTCCAGCCAACCAGACAAATGTAAAGGTAGCAAGTTCCGTGGTCGCATAAATCATTCAAATAACTATCCATCCCCACGAAATCCATAAACACATACGTGAGCATAAACCTACGAACTCCACAAAGACGGACAATCACCCAAACATCCTTTTTCAACAATCAACAGGAAAGGAAGGGATGGTGGAGAGGAAATGAAAAGAAAAATCAGGAATGAAACACGTTATTTTACTGACTAGAAATTAAGAGTTTTTTCAGTCGCTTCTTAAATCATGCCAAGGACGGAGCGAGTCTTATATTGGTTTGTAACTGATTCCAGAGTCTCACTGCATGGACAGTAAAGGACGACGTAAAAAAAGAGGAGCGGTGAACTGGAAAGGCCAATAGACAATCTATGTTTGAGCGTAGCGCTAATCCATGGTTGGAAAGACGCTGAAAATTTTCGGCGAGATAAGAGGGGGTGGTGGGACTGTTAAGGATATTATATAATAGAAAGTATGTGAATTTTACATTCTACCGTGTATACATACATTCTACCGTTTGTTGAATAATTAAACCGTTATTTCTTTGTCAAAATTCACCTTAACTTTATAAATTATGGGATCTTATAATGAATACATAACATATTAGTCAAGCTTTACACTTAAAACTGAATGTGCAACATTTGTATCATGTAGTAAAACATTAACAAACGTTTCAGTGTACGAGGGTAGTCCCAAAAGTATCCGACCTAACAAAGAAAACACAAAAAGAATGGGAAAAAATATTTTTATTTCTCAACATAGTCTTCTTTCAGCTTGACACACTTTTCCCAGCGATGTTCAATAGCTTCGATACCCTGTTTATAGTGAGAACCGTCGAGCGCCTCAAAATAGCCATCAACCGCAGATTCCACCTCTTCATTGTTGGCAAATCTTTTACCACCGAGCCATTTTTTTTAAGTTTGGAAAAAGAAAATAATCCGAGGGGGCTAAATCTGGCGAATAGGGTGCGTGAGGAAACAATTCGAACTTTAATTCATTGATTTTGGCCACCGCGATAACGGATGTGTGAACTGGTGCATTGTCTTGATGAAACAACACTTTCTTTTTCGCCAAATGTTTTTTAAAGCAACAACCACCATCTATACGTCAGGTAGGGTACTTCTGGGACCACCCTCGTAGCTCTTCTTAGCGTCTTCACTTGATAAATTTTCTGTAGCTTTCTTACCGAAGGTGTTTGTCTAAACATATGCAGAAGTTGAGAAGTAACTAATCTAAAGGTCGTAGCCACGACCTTCTTATCCTTACCGAAGGTGTCTGTCTAAACATATGCAGTTGTTGAGAAGTAACTAATCTAAAGGTCGTAGCCACCACCTTCTTATCCTTACCGAAGGTGTTTGTCTAAACATATGCAGAAGTTGAGAAGAAACTAATCTAAAGGTCGTAGCCACCACCTTCTTATCCTTACCGAAGGTGTTTGTCTAAACTTATGCAGATGTTGAGAAGTAACTAATCTAAAGGTCGTAGCCACCACCTTCTTATCCTTACCGAAGGTGTTTGTCTAAACATATGCAGATGTTGAGAAGTAACTAATCTAAAGGTCGTAGCCACCACCTTCTTATCCTTACCGAAGGTGTTTGTCTAAACTTATGCAGATGTTGAGAAGTAACTAATCTAAAGGTCGTAGCCACCACCTTCTTATCCTTACCGAAGGTGTTTGTCTAAACTTATGCAGATGTTGAGAAGTAACTAATCTAAAGGTCGTAGCCACCACCTTCTTATCCTTACCGAAGGTGTTTGTCTAAACATATGCAGATGTTGAGAAGTAACTAATCTAAAGGTCGTAGCCACCACCTTCTTATCCTTACCGAAGGTGTTTGTCTAAACTTATGCAGATGTTGAGAAGTAACTAATCTAAAGGTCGTAGCCACCACCTTCTTATCCTTACCGAAGGTGTTTGTCTAAACATATGCAGATGTTGAGAAGTAACTAATCTAAAGGTCGTAGCCACCACCTTCTTATCCTTACCGAAGGTGTTTGTCTAAACTTATGCAGATGTTGAGAAGTAACTAATCTAAAGGTCGTAGCCACCACCTTCTTATCCTTACCGAAGGTGCTTGTCTAAACATATGCAGATGTTGAGAAGTAACTAATCTAAAGGTCGTAGCCACCACCTTCTTATCCTTACCGAAGGTGTTTGTCTAAACATATGCAGATGTTGAGAAGTAACTAATCTAAAGGTCGTAGCCACCACCTTCTTATCCTTACCGAAGGTGTTTGTCTAAACTTATGCAGATGTTGAGAAGTAACTAATCTAAAGGTCGTAGCCACCACCTTCTTATCCTTACCGAAGGTGTTTGTCTAAACATATGCAGATGTTGAGAAGTAACTAATCTAAAGGTCGTAGCCACCACCTTCTTATCCTTACCGAAGGTATTTGTCTAAACATATGCAGATGTTGAGAAGTAACTAATCTAAAGGTTGTAACCACCACCTTCTTATCCTTACCGAAGGTGTTTGTCTAAACATATGCAGATGTTGAGAAGTAACTAATCTAAAGGTCGTAGCCACCACCTTCTTATCCTTACCGAAGGTGTTTGTCTAAACTTATGCAGATGTTGAGAAGTAACTAATCTAAAGGTCGTAGCCACCACCTTCTTATCCTTACCGAAGGTATTTGTCTAAACATATGCAGATGTTGAGAAGTAACTAATCTAAAGGTCGTAGCCACCACCTTCTTATCCTTACCGAAGGTGTTTTTCTAAACATATGCAGATGTTGAGAAGTAACTAATCTGAAGGTCGTAGCCACCACCTTCTTATTCTTGCAATTAAACTATTTGTGCTAATTTTGTAACACTTTTTTCGAATCCCCAATTTAAGTATTTTTGAGGAAAGTCTACTATATAAACGTCGCTATATAAGTTATATTTGTATTGTTAATATTATTAACCATTGATGATCTGCATTAAATCAAAGAGATTAACAGCCTTTCTCACATTACCTCCTCCATACGTTTATTAAAAACATATGAATATAAATCAGGAGGGCTAAAAAAAATGTCCACATAGAAGTCTCTGGTGAAGATTTATCACGACAATACTTACTCTATCAACTCGATATTAAATAATTATCTTTCCCCTGAAGGATAGAGGCTTTATCGCAAGGTCCCCATTACTTTTTATTAACCCCCGTTCTCTGCCAGGAAATGCCATCTAATTTTAACAGTTATTGGGATATTTTCTTCATCATTGACTGTTGCCGTTATACCATCGGACAATAATAATAAAATAACAAGCTGAATGGGTGATGTGGAAATATTGAAGAACATGACCGCGAGACAAAATTATCAGACCGGTGATCGCTGCGAATTACAGAAGAGGGAACCATCAGGAATCGAATCCAAAACCGTCGAAGGAAATCAACATTTACAAACAAGGCAATTGAATTTTTTTTATATATAGAGATTACAGATCTCCGCACCTTAATTTCCATGCACTATATTCTCGTCTCGTCTACATCTATAAACCTTTTCGTGTACACTATTTTCTTTCTCACATTTCTTACCTTCTCTAAGTCTAAGTTTCTTCAACTGTATACTCCCATTATTCCCTCGGTCTACCTTTTCATTGCTCTCCATTCGTTTCATGCACATACATGAATAAAATAACATGTTCTTTTTTATAAGCATTTTCGTTGTATACAGTACAACCTGGTTGGTTTATTGCCATGTGACAATCTCTTTTATTCAACCAGAAAGATGTTAAAAAGACCTTAAGGGAAAACTAGACAGAAATCCTCTTTTTTTTCTAAAATTGGGTTCAGACAGAACTTGAACCAGCAACCCTCAGGTTGAGAAACAAGCATCTTACCAACCACGTCACGGAGGTTGTTAAAAAAAGCATCACTTGTTTTAAATTGTTTTCATACCTAATGGCATATCAATCACTCAAAAAATGTATTTAAAAATAATATCAGCAAAAATCTTGGCATTGAAAAAAAACATCAAATAAGGCAAATGAATCATTTGATTAATTTTAAAGATTAAATATAATGCTTTTATTGTAGTGGTCAGCGAGCGAAGCTTCTTTTCTCTTCTAAAAATAAGTACAAGTGGATTCTTTTAATATCCCTTTCCTGCAGGGGATTAAATTCCGATTTTCCCAGTGCTGGTTGATTTCCCGAAGGGGTATATTTTCCCCAGGATCCTTTTCCAATAGCCAACTATCAAACGGTGAGAGTACTTAGGAAGAAGGGCTAAATAATGGTATAATTGATAAGTGGACATAGAACCGACATGAAACCATTTTAATAATAAAGTAGACAAGTCTCGTTAAAATTGTAATCTAAAAAGTTTAAAGACATTTCCTTCTGTAATACTAATGGATTCAATATAATATGAACGTATTTAATTTATTAAGGAATATCCCGTAAAGATATACGAATTATCGTTAAACGTTGACTGATAGCTGATAGCTCTGGATCATGGGAGAGAGAAAGGTGTTTGTTCTCAGCCTGGTAGGGATGCAACGGCCAAATGAAAGCTCGGAGGATGTCAGAATATGTGCTTTAGGAATTAAGACTGTTGTCCCGCAAGGAGTCTCGTGTCAGATGAAAAACAGTTCCATAATTCTACTTGTATCTTCCTTGACAGTTACCTCTCCTTCGAATGACAAATTATTCAACCAAGAAAGTTTAAATTTGTATGTCGATATCTTCCAACAAGCGAAATAAATATTCTTAATTATTCCATCTGTTGTGAAGCGTTTAGATTATTGTAATTCTATTTTTTCTGGTTTGCAAATTTCTAGACTCCAGTCTGTTTTCAATGCAGCTTATATGGCGGCAGTCACAAATATTGTGATATAGTCCGCTGCTAAAATATCTTCATTGAATAAATTATTTCAAACTTTCTCTTTGTATTCAAATTCCTTAATATAATGTCTTAATTTCGTGTCATATTTCAAATCTTTATATAAAATATGTTTTTCCGGAGAGAAGTAGAACTTTGAGGTTAATAACTTTTTTTATTTGACAGATTAATTGTTCCAAATCAATCCAATAAGATGTGGTATTATAAGAGAGCATATACCATTGCTGGTCATGTAGCGTGGAATGGTCTGCTTTATATGTAGTATTAGATATATGGGTGGCTCGTGCAGATTTACGAAGCACTGGAAAACAACCCTTTTTGAGAAGGCTTTTCAAAACTTATGATTGTATATGAACACGTAGTACACATGCACGACAAACTACAAAGAAACCTTTGAAGATCTTCCGATATATAATATAATAGTAACACATTTAGCTTTAGGTGTCGAGTAGTATATGTGTGTAGTGTTCATTTATCATCATAAATTTTGATAAGACCTCTCAATAAGGGTTTGTTTTTTTAATGCTTCCTAAAGCTGCTTTTTATTTTATTTAGATACTTATTCATTTATTTTTTCCTGGTTATATGCATTTAATTTAATATGATATTGTTTAACTTTTATGAAATTTAATCATGAATAAAACATTAAAAACCCCTTAGAAAACACTTGACAAATGAGTAATTTGCATTTCAGATACTGAAAATTTCATCCATCCGGTCGTGTAGCTCGTGTCTGAGCATCGTGACTCCCATGATAGCCTCTGACGACTCCTTTCCATCCATCCCTGTACTCCGCACTTTGAAGGGCAGTTGTTAAGGGTAGTCCAGTTGCATATCTCTCTTGGCCAGTCCAATGCATTGGGATTCTTTCTCTTGTGCGTCTTCCTTACCTCTGAAAACTCCTTGGCCACGAGTAATGTGTCCACAGAATCGGAAGACTCGTCGAAGTCATATTGTCGACAATCTGTCGGTGATTCTCAGTTCTTCGAGAATGGAGGCGTTAGTTCGCCTTGCTGTCCATGGAATTCGTAACATTCTTCTCCAGCACCACATTTCAAATGCATCTAACATATTTGTGGCGGTCGCCCACTCGGAATACTGTGGGCATTCATACACACGGTCAATGACCGATTAAGTGACCCTTGCATTCCTCGACAAATTTAAATAAACAAGTCCAAAGTTCACACGCCGGCCATTCAACCCGCAGCCCCGAGCGGACCGCATTACACGCCGGAGCGAGAACGCACCACGGCTGTCTCGCCAGTTCCGTTTTTGAATGATACCTACATACAACATTAATCGTTTCGCTAATGCAGAAACGAGACGAAGTATATCTTGCTCGCATTTCCGCACACACGCGGAAATAGTATAAATACCTACGTTTACTAATAAAAACTCTTCTTCCGCATTGCGATCCAAAACGTGTTTTATTTATCAACAAATCATCATCATCTCTTTCCTTAAGGACTAGCTCCTAAATATTAATTATAAATAATATGCATACACACATAACGTCATGTCATTTCTCTGTCGGAGTAGAACAATTGGACAGAGTGCCGGACTATCTTATCTCGATGCATATCCTTCGCCTCTTCTTCATTCATACATCTTCTCAGACAACCTATGATTTTCTATGGTTCCTTCCTTCAAAATATCATTGACTTGATCCAATTAACCTTTCCCTGGTTTTTTGCTATCACTTACAATTTTCATTTTCATTTGTATTGTTTGTCTTTCTTCAATCATTAGTTTCACGTGTCCAAACCATTTAAGAGCACTAATCCTCATCTTTCTCAACAACAGCATAAGCTTACATTCATCACTTATACTTTATTCCCTAATAAAATAATAATTAAATTCTGGAGTAACTGGTGATTATGGGAATAAGTGAATAAAAATAGTTTTAAGCTATACTCAAGAAAATGTAGCATGGTCCCTGTGACGTTTGAAATGTCATGTCTCAAAGGGATGGGGTAAAATCGTTTTTTTTAGTACTAACTGAGAATGGTATGGATCTGTTATTAGAGGCGCCATCTGTTGGTTAGTTCCGGGACTTATTGATCGATGTATTATTCTAAGTCTCTCGTTTTCTCTCATAGTCTAAGTTTCCGGGTCATACATGAATTTCGCTTAGATGAAATACTTAACTAGGCGCATTTTCATCGTTATGGTGATAATACTCTTTCGTATATTTTCCAGCTTTGATATCGCATTTTTTGCCATTTCAGTTCTGAAAATTAAAATGAGTAAATTTCAGCAGGCTTTCCCATGCGTGTTACCTTCCCGTCGTGTTTAGAGATGCGTACATAACACGTGGCAGGTGCCACGTGCGCAAATATGCGCGAATCATATTAATATCATTATTATATATATCAAATTGAAATTCATGAAAAAGGGCGTAAAGAGGAGCCGAAGAGTGCAAAAGGTTAAGACAGGTGTCACAAACACAAAAGAAGTACAGTTTGTAAAAAAAATCATAAGACTAACCAAATATTTTGTCAATAACATATGGTATACTTTATTTTTCTGTTAGGGTTATCGAAAAATACAGAACGCAACACTTTTCATCACGGTATGGACCTTTCTTCACATTCTTTACACTATTTATTTATTTTATTTATTTATTTTATTTTATTTTTTAACCTGGCGAGTTTATTGCCATGTGGCAATCCCTTCCAGCCAACCAGAAAGATACCATCACTAACAACTGAATAAAACTAACGTTTTTCTTATAAAACTAACCCGAAACAATTTACATATTAACCCTTTCCGGTCCTATGTCGAATGTCATTCGACATCGACTTTATTCCAGTGAGTCTTATGTCGAATGTCATTCGACAATTTTATTTTTTTATTTTTTTTTTTTTTTAACCTGGCTAGTTTATTGCCATGTGGAAATCTCTTCCAATTTTTTTTTCTTGTGAACATAAATATAGTTTTATTAAAAATAACCTTGTGAACATAAATATAGTTTTATTAAAAACAACCTGGATGTATTGATTTACCCTGTAATTCTGTAAATCTTTTGTGGACCTGATGGAACATTCTTTTTTTTGTGGACCGGAAAGGGTTAAGCTTTTTTTATGATTTAATTAATATGTTTTTAAATCGAAGATGTACGCCCTTTTTTCTTAAATTTTGTTAAATGTTCAAAGACAAATAGGAGAGAGCGCCAGACCTTCTACGCCCATACACCATCTCATACAGCTCCTTCGATTTCTCTGAATTTTCCATTTCCTTCTTTTACAGTATCATACACTTGATCCAACCATATTTCTTTAGTCTATCTTTACAATACCTTCCAATCACATTAGCACTGTATAACATATTTGTTATGTTAGTCTTTCTTCATTAATTTGTTCATCATGACCAAACCATCTCAGAGTGCTCGCTTTCATCTTACTTGTCACAACAGCTTTAAGCTCATATTTAACCAAAATCACTCAAAAAAAATTTTTTGATGACTGTTAAATTTGTACAATTACAACTTGTTTTTTTTTAGTATTTTTCTGTTTATCATTAAGGTAAATCTTCAACCTCTTTCTCAAAACATTGTACAACCATTGTATAGATGCTCGGAAGAAATTGCCACTTAGCAATAATTCCAACAAGTTGTAGACTGTCCAAAAAAGTCATATGAATATGTATATTTTTAAAGTTTAAAATACCTGTTTGAGATAAACACGGACTGAATCCTGTTCATGCGCCATAAGTTTGAGGCCACTGTTTTGGAATAACTCGAATCTAAATATGATTACATTGACATAATCTTATTTTGATATATACGTACGAAAGGTATACACTCTCGATTGAAAAAAAAGTTGTTGTAGAATAAAAATATTAATTTTGCAAATATATTATGTAATTTCGCTGAAACGTGAGAATGTACCAAATATATTTCAATGAAAATGTTTTATAATCTTTGTATAAAAATGAAGTATTTACATAAATTTAAATATTCAAATGCTTGCTTCTTTAAGCATCTATTCATAAAATAAAACTCAAAGTGTATGAAAAATTAACATATTTACAAATTTCATCAAATACTGAAAAAAAAAAGAGAAAAAAATTTGAAAAGGAAAAAATAAATTATATGAGATGTGTGAAGAGAAATATCTAAGAATATATGTTCCGGGGTCAAAAGTCATAGTGACAGAAAATAAATATGAATGCGATAAATGGTTAAACAATAAATGATTTGAATAAACTGAGATGCAGTGAGTTCTGTACGGCACAAAACTGAATGAAGGGATTAGGGGTGGCTGAATTTCAGGCGTTGAATAAGATAAGAAAAGTACAATGAATGAATGAAGAAAGACAATGTTAATGATTGTCATTAAAAAGAAGGAAAATACTAGAATTCTTTTTGATATAAATTACGATTTTTTTTTGCAAGTCTAACGATGTTAATGCGTGGGATGCCAGCTGAATTATTAATGGGGCCAGTCTCAAGAAATGCAAGTAACAGTGGAGATGACACGAAGCTTCTTTAACCCTTCCCTTACGGTGATAAAAATAATACGCGTGTTACGGTGTTGGGTAGTGAGTACGCAATAAAAAATTTGCGATTTTAAATCGGAAAAATAAGAACATTCATAGATAATCCCCTTAATTAATTATAATTGAAGTTAAAAATTATAATAATTGAGATTTATTTGCTGAAAACATTAAAAAACCATCTGAAAACATTTAAAAACGCTCACGGAACGGGGGTACGTCTAACCTATTTGCGAGCCTAGAGGCAACTAGTGGCGCGGAACATCAGTCGCATACCCTGGCGCATACGCCTTTCCTTGCGACGTTGAGACAGTTCAGCTCCTCGCAATTCAGTCTAGCATGCAAGAGTGAGATGCAAATATAGTGTCGCGCTTCCCGCATACTATTCACCTATCGTCAAGACGAGGCGTTCGCCGCGTTTAAATGCGAATTTGTTTTCGATCTTTACAAAACACCTCGATGTAGTCGATAAATTCTGATTATTATGAATATTATTTTTTAAATCAATGCGTAAATATATTATGGAGGAATACCTAAAATCTTAACCTTGTATTTATTATATTTATAGAGATATTGATGGTTATTAGAAGCAATGTGTAGAAGATACCCAACACAGGGAAGGAAAGGTTAAAATCTAGGATCTTCTCTACAACAAGGGTTTCAATCTCGAATTACTTCTGGGAAATATGCGTTGCTAGATAACCTTTATTGTTCTCTATAGTATTAAAACATGGACAACTACTCAAGCCACTGTAAATAAACTTAAAGCCTTTGAAATGTATTGTCACCGGAAAATGTTGAGAGTCGTACGGTCTTACAAAGTTCATCATGATGATATTTTAAAGCCTTCGAAATGTGGTGTCACCGGAAAATGCTGAGGGTCTTACGGGTTTACAAAGTTTATCATGATGACATTTTAAAGCCTTTGAAATGTGATGTCACTGGAAAATGCTGAGTCTCACGGGTTTACAAAGAGAAAAAAATATGAGTTCTTTCAGCTGAAATTGCAAGGAAAAAATCAGGGCAAATTGAAACTGATCTCTTGGTTGAATAATTTACGAGAGTGGTTTCAATATGGTATCGTATCTTTGCTTAGAGCTGCTTTCTCAAGGGTCAAGATAGTAATGATGATCGTCAAGCTTGAAGAAACTTTGAAAAATAAAAAAAATATGTACTCGTACATCGCAGAATCTTCATATCTCATATTATTCAAACGTGACTTTGTTCTAAAGGTGTCAATTCTAATTTGAATACCCCCTTTTTTCGATGAATTTTCATCGTTCTTCACAAAATGTTGAAAAAAATAGGTACAGCCTTCATGAATTTGAGAAACGTTTTTTACGAGTTAAGAGGGTGTACAGGTGATATAAACTTTAACATTAAGACAGAGAATCAGAAGTACAATATAGCCTGCGCGTGGGAGGGCCTTGCGCGTAGGTGGACACGCTCAAGGGTTGTTCTACAGGAGAGGTACTGAAGTGTCTGGAGTTTAAATAATGACAGAAATGGGAAGTCTTGTTAACACAAATTTCGATTAAGTTTAAATTGTTAATTTTATTTGTTAAACTCTATTTTTGTGATGTCACGTTGATTGTTTAATTAAAATACCTATATAGATTAATGTGTGCGATTTAAAAGAAAATGGGAGATTTTTAAGAATGAGTGAAATACATTAATGTGGACTTTTGTATGTAGGTAATACGGGTATACTTACGGAAAATGAAGGCGACTTAGTAATTATGATAAGTGAGCTATATAAGAGATGTCTAGTAAAAGGTTTGATAATGAAAATAGCGAAATTAAAGGTTGTCGTTACACATACTATATAGAAAGAAGTGTTGTAAAATGTGTGTACAATATATGGGTGTACTCAGAAATATGTTTAAATATGATGAGCGGGCTGAAAGGGACATTGACAAAGGGTAGCAAAAGGGAACAAAGTAAACGGTGACCTTTATGTAATATACAACAACCGCATAATATTAACTTTAGCAGAAAAGAAAAACTGCAACATTCATTGAACGCAACAAAAATATGGCGTTTAGTAAATCAAATCTGGCACGTGAAGGACAACTGAAAAACACATGGAAATAATTAAAAATAGGCTTAAGCAAAGGAAACTTAATACCACCAAAACAGCACTTCTGACTTAAGCAAAGAAAACTAAACACCGCTCAAACAACACTTCTGGCTTTGTGTATATGAACTTACCCTAACATTTTTTAAACTGGTATAATGTCAAAGTATTCCTTAAGCTACTAAGCAGTTCATCCCTATAGCTTTTTATGTATTATATTTATTTAAATACGTCAATGTTTCTTGTGGTGTATTGATTGCTAAAGAGTACATAATTCTTCATACAATGAAAATAAAATGAAGTTCTGAAAGAAGAAATGAATCGTTTGAAAATTAAATTAAAATAAATATAAAAGACTTCGTCTGCAGCTTGGAGATAGGAAGTGATATTGGAAAGAAAAGCGAAGGTAAGAACCAGGAAATACGTTACTTCACTGAAGGGAAATTAAACACACTAACTTATACAAATTTGGGAAAGTACCTAATCTACAGGCCGCAGCCACCACCTTCCTATTTTTACACTCAATATGAACATAAATATTTTTATATTGTTTTTAATCTGTCGATAAAGAAGGGTTCGAATCCCAAGTAAGTACTCCTTTGAAAAGAAATACTCTTTGAACGACGTCATATAAATTGTCATTTTTTTATTATTATTTGTAACCATGCTACTAAAGAAAAAAAAGCAATTTGAATTGGCTAGTACGCATCAGTTTTTTTTTTGTAAACACTTTTTTCTCAATTATTTTAAAAAAATACATCGAAAAGGTTTTATATCTCTCTTAAAAAATACGGTTGATTGAATCTGTATCCTTGCCAAAAATCCTTTTCCCCTTCTGAATCCTTTATAGTACCACTACAAATAATAGAGTGTGACCGGCATCCCCCAGGCTTCCTGTGGCCACCCTCAGGATATCCTGGATATCCTTGATCTAGGGCAGATCAGAGGCCTCGTCACGAGTAGGCTCTAACAATGGTGATTGAGTCCAGCCGGATTTTTCTAATTAAACTTCTCGAATTATACCAAAGTGGCGATATTAAGGGTGTTAATTTATTTATTTACATTGTACAAGTTGATTGATTCTTTTTTCTTTTCTATAAAATTTTTAACGACCTAAGAGCTGAATCTTTCATACGTGATGTACAGCGAATGGTATAAAATCACAGAGAAACAGAGATGCCACTGTGCTTAGAAATCCATTATAAATCGGTCACTTTTCTTTTCTTACTAATTATACACCAACGTACTTTTCAATACCTTTCAAAAAATTCATTATTAAATGACAATTTATATAATGCTGTAAAAAAAGCAAACTCTGCTCAAGGGTGCTCTTGTTCGGAATTTAAACCACTATTATTGATAAATGCTCCTTTACGCTATTGATAATCTTGTTTAATTTGTTTTTGTTGTTTATCGGTTTTTGATATTCTGGTATTGCATAGTTTTTTTCTTCTAAATCTAAAAAAATATAAATCCTTCACCTTTAACTGAAAACAATTGTTTAGTATATTAAAAGAGATTGCCACTTGACAATAAACCTACCAATTGTACAAATACCATCAAAACGTTTTATTTATTTTATTTTGTATTGAACTCGCTTTGGTTGTTAACAGTAAGAGTTGGCGTATTTATTGTTATACTGCATCTCTTTAAAAACCAAAAAAATCCTTATTAATATTTCAAAAAGAATTGAAAGAATATAACATAACTCAAAATATCCTTTCATCCTACTATCCCCTTTCTCCGTCCTTATCCTTAAACGAATTCCTTTCCTTTAGTTTCACAATGATTGAAATTGATTAAGAATTTAGTTAAATTTAAACTAATATTTTGTTATGCATTATTTATACTTAAGGCATTAACATTGCGGAGGTTTAAATACATTGTAATTTGTTTTATCAAACATATACATGACTTTTGTCTATGTTGCCCTGATTATAAGGTTTTAGGGACAAGTGTTTCGCATAGAAGGATGAGGTTGTTTTAATAAAATTCGTCTAGATCGAGATAAGCAAAGAGAGAGAGTTTATTGAGAGCGTATGTATTTATAATGTATAGAACGGCGCAGAATATGTCGCCGTCTCACTTCGCCGAACACACTGGTTATTGTCACGTGTTCCATATACATTTCATACTACGGTCTGTAGGAGAGCCAAGAGATATGTCGGCGTCTCACTCTCGCTGTTCGCTACTAATGAGTTCAATGACCGCGCGGCGACCTTCGCCCAGCGCCGTCTCGCATTCCTTGCAGAGCGAGTTGAATGACCGAGCGGCCAAAGATCACCTCAGTGGGTTCAGTGACCGCACACACGGTCGCTACACTATCAATAAACCTATATTTATTTATCTCTAAAGCATTTATATAATATTATAAGAAAGATCCGAGTGGGTTCAGTGACCGCACGCACGGTCGCTACAAGGTGAAAACCTTGAAACTGGTAGGGTTATATCGTTACAGAAAGTAAAATAAATTAAAATGAATATTTTTTTGTCAAATCTGTCATGGATTGAAACAGTGTAATATGCCAAGATAAGCTCGTTGGTTGGAATGAATTACTGTATAACATTTAACCTAATAGGTGTACCATGTTTAAAACGTACAAAAAAAAACAAATTTTATAGAGAACTAAAGTGAAATCAGACTCAAAACCTTTAATAAAAAAAACTGAATTCCAATGTAAAATCTACCTACAACCCCCAGCCTTCCAGTCTGGGTGTTGTAGGTAAAATCTGACCAATTATACTGTACTTGTTTGTGACCTTGCTTGCCAAGACTACAATTGTAGATATCGAGGCTGTCATTTAAAATAAGTTTTTTTTATCTTTTTTTGCTTGTGTGTAACCAAAAACAAAAACGAAAAACTTGCAAAAACAACAAGTGCTACAAAATGTGTCAAGCCTCTTTGATTAAAGCGAACAGATTTAATTTAGAATGTCTCGAGTCTTGGGTAGTACTTATATATTAATTATTCAATTCATTCCAAATAAGAACATGCCTCGAAAGTTCGAACTCCACGGCAACTAAAATACAAAAATATGCTGAAACTAATTTATAGAAAGTTTCTGAGATATTTTTGGAACAGCTCAAAGGATGGTTATACAATTACAAAAGTTTCGAAAAAAGAGAGACAGAGTTTCTTGTGAATTATTCTTAGGAATTAATTAGGAACTATTTTTAGTATTTTTTTTAGTAAAAGTAGTACAATGTAACTATCCTAGGATATTAGAAGCATTGAGTATTTATGTAACCGATAATTTAAACCGTGAAATAAATCATCCCCAAAACTATAATCATACCTATGAAATTTATAAATTTTGATAAGAACTCAGAAAGAGGGTTATCTTCAAGTGCTTTCTAAAAGTGCACAAACCACCCATATTTCCAATTAAATTAAATCCTCCCTATGCTTTTTTCGAAATTGTTAAATTAATCAGAGATACGTGATATTACAGGAAAAATCCGCATTATGTGGAGAAATAAAAAAAAATGTAAGAATTAATTTATGTAACCGATAATTTAAATCGTGAAATAAATCATCCCCAAAACTATAATCATACCTATGAACTTGCAACTTGCAACGTTGAAGGGCAATTTATATTGCACCATTAACGTGTTCCTCGCGGGAAACACAAACGCCTGTGATCTGACGACAATCCAAATTTCAAATCACAAATACTTAAAAAGAATGACACAAAACCGGAATGAAAATGGAACTAAAATTTAAAATAATCTTTATTCTAACGGCATCTCTGAAAACCTTGTCAAATAATATATTAGTTTATGAGAGATTGTTAAATAAACAGAGCGCCGATTTTTTTTGATTTCCCAATATTTCCAGCTATTGCGTCACATGTAACGACCTGTCGCGCGGATCGAGTCCTGTGATGAGTCTCTCTTACGTAAATAAACATTACTAAGTCTCTCTTACGTAAATAAACATTACTAGTGCTATACGCATTTGATTGGGTGAGTGTAATGAATCATTGTTTTGATCGTAGCATTCCTTTGTTTATTTTACGTAATGTTTAGTTTATATCATTTATTCAATGAGTCTCCTTAAGAGTAATGACTATTATTTATTAACAGAAAATTACTTGAATGTCATATTTACTTGGTGTTGTAATCAAATATTAGTGGTTCTAAACGAAATACGCGGTTAAAATTAGAAATTAAAAAAACGCCGAAATTGTGCCGCGCACAGGATTCGTGAAATTTGATTTTTAACGCGGTGAACAGATTAAGAAAAGAGTCTTCTCAAGGGCGCTCTAATTCAGGATTCAAACAGTTAGCGTATTCTTGGTACTGCCAATCAATATGAGAATAAAAATACCAAAATAATTATAAAATACAACGCCGTTTAGAGCACATTCTTCTCACAGGATCTTGAACTCAGAATTCAAACCTACTTTTATTGACAGATTAAAAATATTTGAAAATAAAAAAGTAGAGAATAAGAATAGGAAAGAGATGGCTGCGGCCATTCGATAAGGAACTTCACCGCATCACCATATTTTAAGAAAACATACTTGGCTAGAAAACTGCAGAAAACTTACCAAGGGAAAACAAGCTACAAAGAAACCTTTGTGGATGTTTTGATATGTAAAAGTTATAGATTTGGCTTAAGGTGTTGTGTTGTATATATTAATTTATTTTACACATGACAAGAAATATACATACTCGTATTTTACGAAAAAAACAGGTAATTTAATTCGGACACACAATTTTAATGGATTTGGGTTTGTTGCCTTTCATTTGTCGTGTCCCCATTAAACTAGGTTTTGGCCTGTATCTCACTGAAGACATATAGCATGAAAAAATAAATCGATTCTTCTTTCCGATTTTGGATTACGCAAAACCCCGTTGCACATTATCATCAACCTGACAAACAGTGACACTCAATTACATATGTATACATAACGCGAAATCAAACTCATCACACTTCATCACTCCATACAGACCAAAACATTCATCTCACAATATACCGCGCACAATCATAAAGCAAAAAAAACATATATACAAAACTATAAATATAAAACAACAAATAACACCACACTCAAGAGCTCACACAAACCTCTTCCACAAGTCATTCCTCTTGCAAGCCCAAGCACTCAAACTCCTGTCGCAATAACAACCACGCTCCGATCGACTGCCTAAACTGTTTTCCTTCCTTTACCTTTATTGAATTTGGTACCCCATATATATGCAGTATTCATGTTTATTTATTATAAATTTTGATAAGAATTCAGAAAAAGGGTTGTATTCAAGTGCTTCCAAAATTAAATCCTCCTTATGTTTTTTTTCGAAAATTCGATAATATCTGTAAACTGTAATATTATAGTATTTATTCATCATCTCAATAGATGTCTCTATTTGTTCCATATTTTAGATTATTCGAATTAGTAATTGGTAAATAAATCAGCGATACGTCATATTACAGGAAAAATCCGTATAATGTGGAGAAATAAAAGAATATATAAGAGTTAACTCCTCTATTTAAATTTACGCAATAAGTTCCCAAGTAAATAAAAATAAATCTCGTATGTACACAGATAATCTCGTATATTTTACCGTTTGATTTATAAATTCTCACAGATAACGCAAGTTATTTAAATTCAACACCCTTAACGAATATAATTCCCGTAAGAGTTGCCATCTTTAACACGTCATAAAAAAAACCTTTGATTACCATCCAAACTGCTGACAACCAACCCCATTTCGCAGGGGTTCTAGGGACGTAAAAATAAATTCTACCCCTCGGCACGTGCAAAGTACACGTGAAACCTAATTTTTAAAACTGCTTCAACCGTTCGCGGTTAAGGAAAATGTGTGTTAAAAAATTAAATTAGTGTAATTTAAAACAACGACGCATTTATTGTGGTTTCCTAATAGTCCAAGTAATTAGTTAAAAGTTATTTAGGGAAAATAACATAGTAATAAATTAACTGAAGTAAGTTTTTAAGGTTTGTCAAGGTGACTGCTGAAAATCTGAATTAAACATACGGTGGTTCAAATATCGTCGTCTTACTTAGAGGATAGTGGTGGTGATTTATTATTTGGCACTATTCATTGACGATGAGCCACCCCAAGGGTGCTTTGATGAATTCTAGGAATACTTTTAAGATTTTTCTAAAATACGTTTTGAGGTTTTACGGTTCTTCGTATCAATTGGATAAGGTTTTTTGAAGTGTTTTACTTTTGGTAGAATTTATATGCTCGTTCTTCCGTAATGGAAAGGAACCATACGCTTACGTTACGGTCGGGAACCGGGATGGATCCATGCGCTTACGTTGCGATCATTTGATTGTTTTAGAAGTTTAGTTGGGAAGAAAATTTAAGTTCTATCACCGATGAATCGAGTGAATAAATTATGGGTGTCACAAATCTGAGAACAATGTTCAAGATGGCAGAGGATTTAGATTAGTGGAAGTGAATTGTTTAGAGGTATAAAGTTGCCCAGACTGATAGCGATCTTCAGTCATAGAAAGTAAGAAAAAGAATAAAAGTGCGCAAGGTATTAATTACACTACAAAGGTCCAGCAACAAAAAAGTTCTATACGAAAACATATTCCTGTGTTATCTACTTTCAACTGAAATCTGCATATATAATATAGTAAAGTAAATAGTATATAATTAAGTGTTGGCCTGATTGATTGATTAAATCACTTCAGCCTCCATGGAAGCTGCCCATTAGTTTCCTCGTATGGTTGACTGTGCTTGCGGTAAGGTCGCAAACTGTGATAGATCATTAAGCTCCCATTATAGACGTTAGTGTTTACGGACTCGAGCGCTTACGTTACGGTTAAAACTTTTCTTTAGATCAAGTTACATGCGGCACATATCTCCTTTTTGTTTTTGTGTTTGTTATCAAATAGTGTGAATTGTCTTTACTCCTCCAAACGCATTAAATATGAAAAATACGAGGTACTCCAAAAAGGTAGCATATTGGTCGGTGACGAAAAGCTGCGGAATGATCCGAGGAGAGTCAGGATTGGCCAAAATCTAGCAAAATCAGACCCGGTAGCTTAACAAAAATTTGCGTACGGCAGGCATGGCCAAACTTTTACCTAGACGGTCCATATTCTGTCTGACGGAAGCCGTCACGGGCCAAAAAACTAGAAAATAATGGGGAAAATATTTCATTTAAATTAAATAATGGACATACTTTATTATATACTCGTATTAATAAATATAATTGTATAAATCTGCTTTGTACCTGTCAATTTTCCCATGTCAGGCTACATGCTTGTTTATGACATCCTCCATATAATTTTCCCATGTCAGGCTACATGCTTGTTTATGACATCCTCCATATAATTTTCCCATGTCAGGCTACATGCTTGTTTATGACATCCTCCATATAATTTTCCCATGTCAGGCTACATGCTTGTTTATGACATCCTCCGTATAATTTTCCCATGTCAGGCTACATGCTTGTTTATGACATCCTCCATATAATTTTCCCATGTCAGGCTACATGCTTGTTTGTGACATCCTCCATATAATTTTCCCATGTCAGGCTACATGCTTGTTTATGACATCCTCCATATAATTTTCCCATGTCAGGCTACATGCTTGTTTATGACATCCTCCATATAATTTTCCCATGTCAGGCTACATGCTTGTTTATGACATCCTCCATATAATTTTCCCATGTCAGGCTACATGCTTGTTTATGACATCCTCCATATAATTTTCCCATGTCAGGCTACATGCTTGTTTATGACATCCTCCATATAATTTTCCCATGTCAGGCTACATGCTTGTTTATGACATCCTCCATATAATTTTCCCATGTCAGGCTACATGCTTGTTTATGACATCCTCCATATAATTTTCCCATGTCAGGCTACATGCTTGTTTATGACATCCTCCGTATAATTTTCCCATGTCAGGCTACATGCTTGTTTATGACATCCTCCATATAATTTTCCCATGTCAGGCTACATGCTTGTTTATGACATCCTCCATATAATTTTCCCATGTCAGGCTACATGCTTGTTTATGACATCCTCCATACAATTTTCCCATGTCAGGCTACATGCTTGTTTATGACATCCTCCATATAATTTTCCCATGTCAGGCTACATGCTTGTTTATGACATCCTCCATATAATTTTCCCATGTCAGGCTACATGCTTGTTTATGACATCCTCCATATAATTTTCCCATGTCAGGCTACATGCTTGTTTATGACATCCTCCATATAATTTTCCCATGTCAGGCTACATGCTTGTTTATGACATCCTCCATATAGTTTCCTGATGGGTAATCAGTTAATAATATTGACTTTGTTAGGTTTTTAAAGATATTAATGATTGAGAAAATTTGTTGACATATACCGTATCATCATCATTATTGTCAACCAGGGTCGATCCACTGCTGGATGAAGATCTCCCCAAGTTGACTCCAAATAGTTCGGTTTTTTGCTCGTTGATGCCATGTGATGCTGCCATGCTTCCTGATTTCATCCATCCAGCGTACCTTCGGTCTTCTTCTGGGCCTCTTTATGCCTCTTGGGTACCATTGGATTATTTCGGATGTCCATTGGGAGTCTAACATTCTGGATACGTGTCCGGCCCATTGCCACTTCATTCTTTTGCACACCTTTATAACGTCTTCTACCTTTGTTATATTGCGAATCCAGGTATTTCGCTTACCATATAAGTTGAGATAAATATAACATTTTCATTGCTTTTCTTTCAAATGAATATTTTTTCAGGATTTAGATTTTTGTCAAAATTTAGTAAATTTTCTTTCACTTACACGGGCCACAAATAATGACTTCGTGGGCCGACATGACCCGTGGGTCATGATTAAGTCATGTTTTGCATATGTAATACATCATTACATTCATCTTTGATCGATAGTGGTTTTTGAGACAGTCACTCGGGACCTCTTTAAAAGAGAGAGATTGTGTCAAAATCCAATGAACATGAAATACGAGATAAAATCTGAAAATAAACAGAGACTTTACCTCACCCAGACTAAACAACAGTGGAAAAGCTGTTTCCCGAAATCACAGTGTTCATCAACCATCCCTTTCCTGTACACGTAATATTTTGTACTAACATATGTAGCGCCTCATGAAATGAGTACCCCGCTGCTTTTTACACCTGTTTCATCAATCAAATTTATTTATTTACTTATTATTTATTACACATGACAATAAATATCCATAATTTGCGAAAAAATAACAGGAAATTAAATTTGGACATACATTATTTTAATGGATCTGGGTTTGTCGCCTTTCATGTGTCGTATCCCCAGTAAACTAGGCTTTTGCCTGTATCTCACTGAGAATATTTAGCATGAAAAAATAAATCGATACTTCTTTCCGATTTTTTATTAGACAAAAACTAAACCCCGTTGCACGTTCTCATCAACCTGACAAACAGTGACACTCAATTACAACTGGAAACATCATGCGGAATCAAACTCTTCACACATCATCACTCCAGAAAGACCAAACCTGTTCATCACATAATATACCGCACACAATCATAAAAATAAAAATAAAAACAAAATGGGTTGTCGACTTTTGTCCATGGTGCCATTCACACTTTCCGCTATAACTAACCGCTCAAGACTATTGGCATCCCACCACACGACGTTTTCGAGAGAGATACATCTCAACCCTTAGCTCTTCATTAATCTATTGGTTCTTCTAGCAGACGATGGAATGCGCAAAAGTAACTTCACACACCAAATCTCAAATACATTAATTATTTGTTCTTTGCGCGCCAGCGTGTTCGTATATCAGGACCATATAAAAAATAAAAAAAGCTATGAAATAAGATTATTTATTCAACACTTTTATTGCAAATACAATCTGGCGGACGTATTGCCAGGTGGCAATCTCTTCCAACCAACAAGACAAAAGTATATTAAGCAAGTTATGTGGTCGCATAAATAATTCAAATGACTATCCCTCCCCACGAAATCCATAAACACATACGTGAACACATACCCACGAACCCCACAAAGACGGACAATCAACCGAACATTATTTTTCATATAAAGTGAGATATCATCAATCAAAAGGAAAGGAAGGGATGGTGGAGAGGAAAGGAATAGAAAATTCAAGAATGAAACACGTTATTTTACTGACTAGAAATTAAGAGGTTTTTCAGTCGCTTCTTAAAGCATGCCAGTCGGAAAGAGCAGATATTCTACGAGTAAAATTTGGGTTTTAGTTGGTAGGAATCTTTGCAACACTTTAAGAGAATGAAGGCTGAAGAAGATCCTTTGGCTTACCTCATTTATTTGATCTCGCCATGAGAGAGTGTTATCTATTAGCACTCCTAGGTTTTTAATAGTTTTAATAGTTTATCGCATGAATAAATATTATAAAGCTGACAACTAAAAGTGACTGGAAAAAGAGAAAAACTAAATAAACAAGCTTAGACCAAGTGAATGAAAGTTAAAAAAACGAAAAATAATAAATAAGAGAAACCAAATAAACTGCATAATAATATTTATTGGTATAGAATAATTACTTATCTTTTTTACGTCGTTATTTACTCTCTTTGCAGCGAGACTCTGGAATCAGTTACTAACCAATATAAGACTCGCTCCGTCCTTGGCATGCTTTAGGAAGCGACTGAAAAAACTCTTAATGTATAGTCAGTAAAATAAAGTGTTTCATTCCTGATTTTTATTTTCCTTTCCTCTCCACCATCCCTTCCTTTCCTTTTGATTGATGATATCTCACTATATATGAAAAATAATGTTCGGGTGACTGTCCGTCTTTGTTGGGTTAGTGGGCATGTGCTCACGTATCTGTTTATGGATTTCGTGGGTATGGATAGTCATTTGAATGATTTATGTGACCACGTAACTTACTTCATTTACTTTTGTCTGGTTGGTTGGAAGAGATCGCCGCCTGGCAATAAGCCCGCTAGATTGTATTTGCAATAAAAGTGTGAAATAAATAAATAAACTGTCTCACAGTGTTCTTTTTTATCATTTGAAATACATGAATTCCTCAGTTATTCACAAAAGGTTAAGATCTAAAGAAAAATTGCAGTCCCCAAAAAGGAGTGTGGGTGATTTACTACAAGTCCCCATCATAAGAAACTTAGACATTCTCGGTTCACAAAAATCTATAAATTTGTTAGAAAAAGTATGGATGCTGGAAACAGCACCCGACCCTGGAAATATTACCTATGCATGGGCTCGCTTTATTCCTCAGCACGGGCGTGATATCAGCGAGGGTGCATGACGAATGGGTGGATTTGTGGCGAGGTAATACAATAGAACTAAAGGGCAGAGGGCAGGGGCAGATTGAGAAAAAAAAAATCTAAGGATAAAACTTTTTTTTTTCTTCGAAAACAAACATTTTTCAGTTTGATTTTCCTGCTTCTCAGCTGGTGTGTGGACTTTGAAAATAATTCGAGTCTCGTCACGTTGAGATGTGTGTCGCACTGAATTATTGTACTAGCCCAACTGTTGAAAAGGGTCTTTCAAATTGAGCGTTTTTTTATTTATTCTAATTTTATAAATTCTTGAATAAAACACACATTTGTTTTGATTTCAAAAAACTTTTTATTGGTTATTGAAATATATAATGTATGACATTAAAACACAAAAAAACAGTATCCGCCAAATGTCCACCTTTTGCAGCTCTACAGATTTCCACTCTTTTGTCTAAATTTTCGATGACATTTTGGCATAATTGCGGTTCTAACTCACCAATTATGTGAATAATTTCATCCTTCAGCTCAGGAATTGATCGGGGGTCATTCTTATAGACCTGGTTTTTCACGTAACCCCAGAGAAAATAGTTCAACGGTGTCAGATCACATGATCTTGGTGGCCAATTCACATCGCCGTTTCCGGAGATTACGATACATAAAATAATTCTGAATTTAATCGCGTTGTTGTATTGTATACGACTTCATTTTTATAAACGTCATAGATTACACTTCTCAAATGTCACTAGTTCCAGGCAAGTTCGTGACCCCATCTGTGTTTTATCCAAGAATTTAAAAAACTGCTCAATTTGAAAGACCCTTTATTAGGTTGTTCAGAAAATATTGGCAGATTTTAACATTACTAGTTGCAGCCCGTGAAATATTCACGGAAGTGAAACAAATTCTACGTTTATGAAAATATATATTCATAAACGTAAAATTTGTTTTTTATTTATAATTTATACATCGTCCCCTTTTACACCGGTTCAAAAATTGTTAGCTAGCTATTTAAAATTCGTTCAGTATCACGGACCCACCGAGATTCAAATTTCGAATTACTTTCGGAGAGAGTCCAAGTATTCCTCTCTCGCTCTCTTGTATTCAAAATTCAATTCTCGTATTCTTTCTTTGGCGACAGCCGTCGTATGGGTTTTGGCCTATTTATACTATGATTATTCAATCAAATATAACTTTAGAGTTAACGAACTTTTCTGATCAAAGTAAAATTCATTTGCTTCTAGGAATTTTAGTCCACAAATTACCAGCTTACTTAAGTCTGTATAGTAAAACTCAGGCAGGTAACAATCCAAGAATTATTTAAAGGCATTTTCTACTACTTCTATGAAATAGATATTTTTTGCCGGATAAAGTAGTTATTGAGATGCTTCAAAAAAAATGTTTATTGGTTGATTGATAGATTAAGTTTGTGACCTAATTCATTATTTTTTTTAATTGAGAACAATACCATTAAGAAATGGGTTATTACAGTTACACTACAGCAACGAAGGACACATTTGAAGATACATGTTTTGGTTACCATTAAGTTCATGCGGGACTCTTTGGTTACCATTAATTTCATGTGGAATCCTTTGGTTACCATTAAGTTCATGTGGAACCCTTTGGTTATCATTAAGTTTACGTTAAATCCTTTGGTTACCATTAAGTTCATGTGGAACCCTTTGGCTATCATTAAGTTCAAGTGAAACCCTTTTGGTACCATTTAGTTCACGTGGTACCCTTTGGTTATCATTAAGTTTATTGAAACCTTTTTATCAAGCTTTTTCATATTTCTAATTTGCTTTTAATATGCATAAATGAAAGTTTACATGTTTAAATGTACATAAAGAAGTTCATGGTTGTTGGCAACAGCAACGAAGAACACATTTTGAAGAGACTTTTTTTTTATTACCATTAAATTCACGCGGAACTCTTTGGTTACCATTAAGTTCATGTGAAGCCCATTGGATATCATTAAGTTCACGCAAAACCCTTTGGTTACCATTAAGTTCATGTGGAACCCTTTGGATATCATTAAGTTTACGCAAAACCTTTTAGTTACCATTAAATTCATGTGGAACACTTTGGTTATCATTAAGTTCATGCGAAACTCTTTGGTTACTATAAAGTTCTTGTGGAACCCTTTGGCTATCATTAAGTTCACGTGATACCCTTTGGTTATCATTAAGTTCCCGTGAAACCCTTTTATCAAGCTTTTTCATATTTCTAATTTACTTTAAATGTATTATACATAAATGAAAGTATATATGTTAAAATGTTCATAAAGAGGTTCATGGTTATTGGTTCGAGCTCCACACTGTGCTATTCCCCTCGAATGACCCAGGTATTTTTTTCGGCCTAGTATTCGGGGGTATGAGGATACCTATGACTTCAGTCATGTCTATTCTTTCATAAAAAAACCTGCCAGTGTTCTCCGATTGTCTCATTTCAAGTATGTTATCGGATCCAGTGCAACGGTGTGGTTGATTTAAAAAAAATAATAGTTACGGCAGTCTCGCTTACCAACTTAATTGACGTTGGTATGGCGTTGGGAGCATCTATTACGAGGTTCAGCAACGACGATAACATAAATGAAAGCAACGACAACGTCTAATTCTTGTACCGTTTCCGGTAAGGTTTTTTGGCGTGTTTTCCAATAAAGCTCTCAGTTTAGTGTTTACACCAGTAGTAGGACGTCCTCGATCCTCTTCATCTTTAAGACTTATGTTTCCATTTCTAAACTTCTAGAACTAATTGAATAGTTCATTCAAAAGTGGTTCATTCACCACACAGTGCCCAAGTTTAAATTCATTAAAAAAAATATACTTATTCCTTCTCTTTACCAATCCCATTTCTAAAGGATAAAGTAATGCAAAATAAATCCTGACTCAATAAATAAATAAACCAGATTGCTAGCTGTCAAACAAAAACAAATGTACAAATATTTTCACGTAAAGCACATTCGAATTTATAGAATATTAAAATCAGACATTATTTTCGGAACAACCTTATAACAAACCATCTTACCTAAAACTGTAATGATGTCAATATGACAATAACCATCTTACCTAAAACTATAGTGATGTCAACCGGACAATAACCATTTTACCTAATACTGTAATAATGTCAACATGACAATAACCATGTTACCTAAAACTGGAGTGATGTCAACTTGACAATAACTATCTTCCCTAAAACTGTATTTATCTGCGCCAAGGTGTGAATGTCTTTTTGCGAATATTGTTGAACAGTATTTTTTATGAATTGGCAAAATTTTGCATAGCCTAAATGGATTTTCGGCGCCACAAATTTCTGTTCATGACGTTTTTTGTTTTGTGAACTCCATTTGCCTCTGGACAGACATATACCAAATTATGCAGGAGAGTGATTTGTATACCATATTTCATAGTCAAAATTATACTGTAAATATTTTTTTAAATCTTCCTCCAGTTCTAAATTTACTGACTTTTTACATTTCCCTCTGCCAAAATATTATTCACTTGATTCAACCATACTTTCCCGCCTTGCACACACATTTGCACTATATATCTGCTTTTTTAGTGTTTCTTAATTCATTCGTTCCACGTGGACAAACCGTCTCAACGTGCTCTTCTTTATCTTTCCTTACACATCAGCCTTAAGTTCTCCCTCATCCCTTATTATTTCATTTCGTATTCTTTCAAACATTTTACTCTGTGATTATTCTCAACGCACGCCTTTCTAGGCCATTTATTTGATTCTATCAGTAATTTTTAATGTTCACGTTTCACTACCATATATCAAAGTTGGCATCAAAACACTATTGTGGACTATCATCTAAGCAGATTTTGATGCCATCCGATTCGAGTTTGTGTGTTTAGAAGCTCCATTGGCTTTGCTCAAACCATCTTAACAAGCTCATATTCATCATACATTACACATCTGCGTTAGGTTCATATTAATCCCTTATTAGTTCATTCCGTATTCTGTCATATTCGTCATACTTTACACATCTGCGTTAAGTGTTCATGTTAATCCCTTATTAGTTCATTCCGTATTCTGTCATATTCATCATACTTTACACATCTGCGTTAAGTGTTCATATTAATCCCTTATTAGTTCATTCCGTATTCTGTCATATTCATCATACTTTACACATCTGCGTTAAGTTCATATTAATCCCTTATTAGTTCATTCCGTATTCTGTCATGAAGGGTCTTTCAAATTGAGCAGTTTTATTAATTCAATTATTTTTTAATTCTTGAATAAATCACACAATTTGCTTTGATTTCCAAAAACTTTTTATTGGTCATTGAAGTATAATGTATGACATTTAAACACAAACAACAATATCCGCCAAATACCCACCTCTTGCAGCTCCACAGATGTCCACTCTTTAGTAAAAAAAATCGATAACATTTTGGCATAATTGCGGTTCAAACTCACCAATAACGTGAATGATTGGAAGTTATTCTTATAGATCTGGTTTTTCACATAACTCCAGAGAAAATAGTTTAATGGTGTCAGATCACATGATCTTGGTGGCCAATTAACATAACCGTTTCCGGAGATAACAATACATAAAATAATTCTCAATTTGAACGCGTTGTTGTATTGTATGTTATACGACTCCATTTTTATAAATGTCATACATTACACTTCTCAAATGTCGCAAGACCCAAGGCAAGTTTGCGATGCCATCTGTGTTTTATCCAAGAATTTAAAAAAGGCGCTCAATTTGAAAGTTTGTTTACATGTCACATCATATATTATTCTCAGTGCACACATGTATTCAGCATATTTTAGTCAATATGTACATTGTGTTCACATTTACGACTCGCGATTTACGAATTAAAATTCTATCACTTTAGTTTTTTTGTTGTTAAATTCACTACAAAAAAACTTAAGGGCGTTTTTTAAATTCCTGAAAAAAATATGAAACTAATTTTTTTTAATGTTCAAAACAGAAGCACGACTTTTCTGACAGCTGTATAATTAGAAAAAACTGAAATTCGAGAAACCCTGGATGCGAAAAACCTTTCTTATAAAAACAGAAAGGTTTCGCACGCAGTGGCTTGAACATGTCATACGAATTCCAGAAATAATAATTTCTTGTAGAATTTCTACGACAATCCCTGAAGAAAGATAACACGTAGGTTGTCCCAAAAGTGGTTCAAGAAATAAAACAGAAAATTAGTATGGTGAGACAGCGAGGATGGCCCAGGTAAAGGTAGAAGGGGAAGAATAAATCAGATATCGAGAGTGTCGTTATTTGATCGTAAATCTTGATATCAAGATGTATGATCAAATAATGACACCAAACATCAAAGGCAGCAATAGCAGTGCTAATATTCTGTCGAATGACTTACCATTCAACACTCAATCCAACATTCCACCAAAATTTACCGGGTGACCTCCGTGGCCTAGTTAATCATTTGCTTGACTTGCACTTGGCGAATTTGAGTTCGATTCCTGGTGGAACCTAAAAACACTAGAAAAAGCCTTTGTTCAAACAAATAAGAAAATTGACAGGATATAAAGGGTCTTTCAAATTGTGCAGTTTTTTTAATTCTTGGATAAAACACAGATAACGTCGCGAACTTGCCTGGGTTTTGTGACATTTAAGAAGTGTAATATATTACACAAAAATGGAGTCGTATACAATACAGCAACGCGATTCAATTCAGAATTATTTAATGTATTGTAATCTCCGGAAACGGTGATGTTAATTGGCCACGAAGATATGTGATCTGACTCCGTTGGACTATTTTCTCTGGAGTTACTTGAAAAGCCAGGTCTATAAAAATTACCCCTAATCAACTCCTGACCTGAAGGACGAAATTATTTGCGTTATTGGTGAGTTAGAACCGCAATTATGGCAAAATGTCATTAAAATTTTTGACAAAAGAGTGGACATATGTGGAGCTGCAAGAGGTGGACATTTGGCGGATATTGTTTTTTGTATTTAAATGGCATACATTAATTATACTTATACGCAATTACCAATAAAAAGTTTTTTTTAATCAAAGCAAATTGTGTGTTTTATTCAAGAATTAAAAAAATGAATTAAAAAACCGCTCACTTTTTTAAAGACCCTTTATATAAAATTATAAAAAATGTCTAATATCATAAAATAATAAAAAAAACATCAAGTTGAGAACATGCTGTTCCACTTGCCACTCAAAGGCTTCGCGTTTGATTCCTGATGATACGTAAAAAAAAGAATTAAAAAAGTCCAAGTCTGTGTACTAGACGTGTGTGAGTGTTATTGGCTCTTCGTGTGCGATGATAAACACGAGTGTCGTGCCTACTCCAGTCGTTCTTAATCTGTATACTCGATAAATGGAACCGATAAATATGTTTCCTCTAGATCAGACTTCTTTATATGTCTATAATTCAACAACGAATATGTTGAGAGGTGCTAAATAAATTATGAAATTAAGTTTCAGACCTTATTCGGTGTGTACACTTTATTTGTTGGAACAGCCTGTATATTGGTAAAACGACTTTTAAATCAAATACAACCAAATCGGGCAGTTAATGAATTTTTTTTAAATTGGCAACCCACCCAAATGGAAGATTTGTGTCACTAAATTAAATACATTATGAAATTATACGAGTCAATATAATAAAACCAATTTAAAAAATGACAATTCAAAGTTTCAACAATTAAATTTAACAATCATTGGGATAATAAAACAAGTCATTGTGATATTGTAATAAAACAAGTCATTGGGATAATAAAACAAGTAATTGGGATAATAAAACAAGTCATTGGGGTAGTAAAACCACTTCTTATTGGAAAACAGGAGATAATCAATATTTTATCAATTTGGATTTTTTGTCAATAGATAGACAATCATTATTTTATCAAATTGAATATTTTGTCAATAGATAGACAATAAATATTTTATAGAATTTTTTGTCAATAGATAGACAATCAATATTTTATAAAATTGAATTTTTTTGTCAATAGATAGACAATCAATATTTTATCAAATTGATTTTTTTGTCAATAGACAATAAATATTTTATAAAATTGAATTTTTTTGTTAATAGATAGACAGTCAATATTTTATTAATTTGAATTTTTTTGTCAATAGATAGGCAGCCAATATTTTATCAAATTGAATTTTTTGTCAATAGATAGACAATAAATATTTTATAGAATTTTTTCGTCAATAGATAGACAGTCAATATTTTACCAAATTGAATTTTTTTGTCAATAGATAGACAATAAATATTTTATAGAATTTTATTGTCAATAGATAGACAATCAATATTTTATAAAATTGAATTTTTTTTGTCAATAAATAGACAGTCAATATTTTATCAAATTGAATATTTTCGTCAATAGATAGACAATCAATATTTTATCAAATAGAATTTTTTCGTCAATAGATAGAACATAAATATTTTATCAATTTGAATTTTTTCGTCAATAGATCGACAATCGATATTTTATCAAATTGAATTTGGTTGTTCATATTTGTATTTTTTGTACGTATAATTTAAGCAAGTTTTTTATGTTTTATATTCTATTTTTTTTTAATTATTTTATCACCTTGATTATAATAATTATAATGCAACTAGTGAGCTCGGAATCGAATTTTTAGTAACAGATTTAAAATATTACTAAACGTTAAATAAATTGAATGTAAGGATAGAAAAGCTTTGAATACGACCAATAAAAGCTCTTACCTACGTCTGTAACTGTTAAGAACAATATATTTGGCACGAAAAGTCCAGAAAACTTTGCAAAGAAAGCTTTGGAAATCTTCCGATACGTGACAGTAACACGTCCAGGCTTAGGTGTAATATAGGTTTTATTTTACAAAATTTTAGGCTTATATTACATATCACTATTCTAAAGAGTAGCTGGAATGACATTTATATTAAAATCTTAAATTTGATGTGATTTTGGAGACTAACTGAGACAAGTAAAATCCTTCAGTAACTTCCGCAGCTTCATAATGTATTGTATTAAGTGTTAACACAAGTTGTGTCCGTTTTTTTTTTTTCAATTAAAAAATGAGCACCAAAAGTAAAACAAAATGGTAAAGGTTATACGTCATTCGAAAGAAAATTTCTGCTCTACAAGATATTGTGTTTGCTTTTACGTTACATGTATTATTTTATTTGATTATAAGCCTTCAAAATGGAATGTCAAGTAAACGAAAGTGAGCATTTTCGACCCCACCTTCTGTTCGCGTTCAATCGAAAGAATAAAACTGCCAAAGCTGCTAGCGATACTTGCAAAGTGTACGGTGAAAATGCTATGAATGAAAGGACAGCTCGTCGATGGTTTTCGCGTTTCAAATACGGTAATTTTGACCTGAAAGACATGGAGCGTTTCGGACGACCAGTGGACTTCGATGAAGACCGCTTAAACCATATTATTCATGAAGATCCCCTATAACACTTTCTTTGTATACGGTACAACCAAGCGGGCTTATAACCATAAAGCAATATATTCCAATCAACTAAAAATAAGTCAAAGAGTTCTTGAGTGAAAATCAAACTGAAATGCTTTATAAAAAAAATGGGATTCCAAAGACAACCCAATCCGCAAAATCCGAATTGGGAGACCTAAAATTATGTAAATTATCATATTTTTAACCAAATGGTTAATAAATTACATTTATAAATTTTAAAAGAAAATGAATATACCATATTTTTTCCCACTCTATGAATTATTACTACATCTGCTCCGCACCTGGAGTAGGAAAATTCTAATGGCATTGAAGACGTGTTAAAGGGTTGGAAGAGAGATCCTGAGGGTGTTATATTATTTATATTTCCATTCGGCCTCCCCCAAATATGAACAAGACTCCCCAGATGATGTTTATCTAGATTTACGATCGAATTTTCAAATAAAAGCCTAAAAACCATACAAGGTTTCTTTAAAGAATTTTTTTTTCGCAAACAAACGTATTTTTTCATATCAACCTGTTTTCGATGAAAGAAAACGATAAATAGGTCGTGCTATATTTTTTAAAATAAAACATCTTAATTAAGGATTCAGACACATTAAAGAGCATGGTTGGGAGACAGCATGATTCAGAGGAAAAAAATCTATCAACTTCTGCGTCAATATCTGTGTTATATGTGAATTGTCTTTTTTGCATGTTATTGTATTATTTACTTATTTATTATTACACATGACAAGAAATATACATGATTTGCGAAAAAACAACAGGTAATTTAATTTGGACATACAATTTTAATGGATCTGGGTTTGTTGCCTTTCATTTGTCGTATCCCCAGTAAACTAGGCTGTTGCCTGTATATCACTGAGCTACTGTATCATTATATTGATTATCTAACACCAAGAAAAGGTAATAATCGCTTAGAAAAATGTCAGGAAAATATAGAGGATAAGGTTGTATTTCCTGCCCTAAAGCACATTTTTTTCGCAGGTACTTCTTGAAGTATGTTGTCTTGTATTATTCCGCAAGAATAATATTTTATTTTATATCTTTTAACAAGTCCTGTCTGTTTCTGAAATATTCCGTTAGCCTAGGCCTAGGCTAGGAATCTAGATTCCACCAGGTGATATATACTGTATACAAAAAGTGTAAAAGGATACAATGCAATGGTGGTGTGTATGTACTTTACCTTGTATTACTAATTACACTCTGCTGTATGATAATAGCAACATAACTTTATATTATACGTCTATTGTTTCGGACAAGTACTTGTTTTGCTTCCTGAAAAGGTTCTTCAGTAAATTAAATTCCCTTTAAACTAGACGCGTTTATCTTTCCCACAACTCATTTCGTAAGACACGCTCCCAGGGTAAATATTCATTCGACATGCCTAAGCAAACCCTCTCAAAATATAACACGAGAATGTATTATAATACCGTTTTATAACATTCGTTTCATGTTCTTAATACTCGTAGTAGTAATAATTATAAATAAAAAAGTAACATCCAGTATGCATATATGTTATAACGTATATATTATTCTTTAGAGAGCAAACACTCGTAACTTGTGACTCGAGCCGACTATTTTTGACACGTAAAAAATAAATAACAAAATAAATATATAAAACCGCAGAAAACTTACCTAGGAAAAACGAACTACAAAGATACCTTCCGGTATTTATATATATATATATATATATATATATATATATATATATATATATATATATATATATATATATATATATATATATATATATATATATATATATATATATATATATATATATATATATATATATTTTTTTTTTTTTAATCCACTTTGCACGGATTTCTCCTGTTACACACAGAGGGTCTGCTTCTAGCGTTAGCTTATTCATATATTGTTTATAGTTAAGGCATTAACGTTGTGGAGGTTTAAAGACATTGTAATTTATTTTATCAAACACTGTTTATTCCACTATTTTGTAACGGTATAAGCCTACCGGTTTCAAGGCTTTCACATCATCTTCAGGGGAGCACAAACAAGACTCCCCTGAAGATAAGGTGAAAGCTTTGAAACCGGTAGGAGTATACCGTTACAAAAAAGTGGAATAAACAGTGTTTGATAAAATAAATTACAATTAGCTTATTTATTCTTCTCATACTGCTAGGTGGTGCCGAGAATATATCAACCGTGTCATTCAGTTGGTTCAATATCTCATACCACACGTGACTGAGTGTTTAGCCATGATATTCGTCCTGAAAGTTGGTATGTAGAACAGAGGATGATTCCTTGCACGGCTTTATTTATTAGGTACATATAAACTTAGTGCTTAGTGTGATAGTAACACATTCGGCTTTAAGTGTAGTGTATGTGTGTAGTATTTATATACAATCACTCGAAAATTTAAATTTGATTCCAGAAGAGGTTTTACATATTTGTTTATTTATTGTATATTTTATGTACCAAATTTGAGAGACGTATTGCCAGGTAGCAATATCTTCCACCCAATCTAACATAATTAAAAAATGAGGATGAGCAAGTGAAGAAGGTGATTAGTTTGAGGTTAAGAACTGTGCGACAAACATTTGTTAACTTTTGGATTCAAAATTATTTATAAAAATATTATACCATAATATACTCGTAACATATTGAGACGCCCTGTATTCCGCTGTATTTATGAATAATAAAACACGTCTAAAATAATTTAAACCACAGCTGACAAAGCATTATTTGTAGAACGGAAATGTTCCTTGAAATCCCATCCACTGTTTGCTCAATATTAAATCACTGGGACCAAATATCACTGGTATTTTGAGTAAAGTGAAAGAAAATAAATATTTTATCAAGTCAAACAGTTTGTTCGTATGTAACCTAATTATTTTACATCCAGTATAGTCAAACTTGGGGACAAGAAACGACACCTTTATATATTTTTTTAAATATTTAATCAAGTTTATTTAGTACGTTGTCCGTCAAGTATGATATTTAGTACGTTGTCCGTCAAGTATGATATTTAGTACGTTGTTCGTCAAGTATGATATTTAGTACGTTGTCCGTCAAGTATGATATTTAGTACGTTGTCCGTCAAGTATGATATTTAGTACGTTGTCCGTCAAGTATGATATTTAGTACGTTGTTCGTCAAGTATGATATTTAGTACGTTGTCCGTCAAGTATGATATTTAGTACGTTGTCCGTCAAGTATGATATTTAGTACGTTGTCCGTCAAGTATGATATTTAGTACGTTGTTCGTCAAGTATGATATTTAGTACGTTGTCCGTCAAGTATGATATTTAGTACGTTGTCCGTCAAGTATGATATTTAGTACGTTGTCCATCAAGTATGATATTTAGTACGTTGTCCGTCAAGTATGATATTTAGTACGTTGTTCGTCAAGTATGATATTTAGTACGTTGTCCGTCAAGTATGATATTTAGTACGTTGTCCATCAAGTATGATATTTAGTACGTTGTCCGTCAAGTATGATATTTAGTACGTTGTCCATCAAGTATGATATTTAGTACGTTGTCCGTCAAGTATGATATTTAGTACGTTGTTCGTCAAGTATGATATTTAGTACGTTGTCCGTCAAGTATAATATTTTTGTATTTCTGGGATAGATGTCATCAGGACAACAATTTATGTCATTACGACGAATATTCTGAATGTAAATTATCAAAAATATCCTAAGTTTATCGCATATTTTTGACCATAAATCATCCAAATTACTTTAACGATTTTTTTGTTTAATTTCGAAGGGGTGTTTTATTGTGCTAAGTGCTTTTTTTATATCACAAAGACTTAAATGTGACACATTCCAAAGAAATATACTTGAAATATATAGCAGCGCTGCCTTAAGTGATTGTGTGTGTCAAATCTAGTTAAAAAATCGTTAATGTGATTTCGGCATTTGAAGATGGTGTCTGCTCTGGAAGGCCGATTTTTTTTTTATTAATAACACTTCATTGTACTGTATAATAATTTGTTGGGTTTATTAACAGGTGACAATTTCTTTCAACCAGACAGACAATAGTAAATAAAGGAAGCGACATGGTCGATAAAATATATTTGTTCAAAATTCATTAGCGAACAGACGTGTTGGTTAATTTACAAGATGGCGGACGTTTTAATGACAGCTGTGTATAAAAGGGAGCCTTTGTGGAACCCATTGAGCAAATTATAGAAATATGTACCTGTAATAAAATCACTTTGGAATGAAGTTGCACAGGAAGTAAATAAAGATGGTAAGTTGTAATGAAATTGGTTAGTTTTGAGAGTGACATCGTGTGTTGACTCAACCGCTCCCAACTGCCAAATGAATTTGTACGTAGCACTTTGATGTGGCCAGGCATGAAGTCACCTAGTATATGAGTCACGTAAAACCTAGCTTTGCACCTAACGAAGCACTTTGGTGTGACCTCAGCCAGGCTAAGGTCACACCAAAGTGCTTCGCTTAGTGCTAAGCTAGATGCTAAGTAACTAATAGACTACGTGACTTCAGGCTTAGCCACACCAAAGTGCTTCGCACAAATTCATTTGACATTTGGGAGCGGTTGAGTCAACAAATGATGCCACTCTCAAAACTAACCAGAAAGCTACTTCTCTTAGAGAATTTTAGTTTAAAATTTCGAACATCTCAAATTCGAACTTGTTGGGTGCATAATGTTAATTTATCTAGAAGTATGTACCTGTAATAAAATCACTTTGTAATGAAGTTGCACAGAAAATAAATAAAGATGGTAAGTTGTAATGAAAATGGTTAGTTTTGAGAGTGACATCGTGTGTTGACGCAACCTCTCCCAACTGTCAAATGAATTTGTGCGTAGTTCATTGGTGTGGCCAGGCATGAAGTCACCTAGTACGAAGCACTTTGGTGTGGCCTCGGCCTTAGGAGATGATGTGGTTGGGTTGATGAAAGAGGAATTTGGAGAGAGTTCTGCCAAGAGGATAGAGATTTTACATAGAGATCGATTGAGTCAGAAATGCGAACCTGGTATTGACATAAATGTTTTCTCTTTTTTTTGACATTTAATGGTCTGGACAGGGAATTGAGTAAATAATTTCTATCCCGCCACAAGAGTACACAATGAGATACATGAATGCTTTGTATATCATCTGATTATAGTCTTAAACATGTTCACTTTTCTGTGTCCAGTCGTAGGCTACAGCACTACTATTTTTTTGGTCTTCCAGTTATCTCTCGTCTATAGAATACGACCTGGCGGACTAATTGCCATGTATTTATATCTTCCAGGACTAACCAGAAATATCTTCCAGAACTAGCCAGTAATATGTCAGAAACTTGAACAATTCCTTCCCTGTGATGTGTAACTAGTAAACATGGCTTCTAAAAACTTTAATATCTCTATAAATATAATTAATACTGGGTTCAGATTTTAGGCATTCTTCCGTAATACATTTACGCATTGAATGAAAAAATAATACTTACAATAATTAGCACTTATCAGCCACATCAGAGATATTTTGTGAAAATCGGGAATAAATTCACCAATACAATCAAACGTGTGCATGTGTGTGACGTAGGTATATTAATTCTGAAAAACCCGCTATGTGTGAGGAAATGACGCTATTCACGTCTCACTATCACTCTACTTCGGTATATGAGAACGCAAGAAATAAAATATCAGTTCGCTCTTTTTTTTAAATTATGATAGTCCATATGTTAGTCTAGTTAAAGTTTATATCATACCTTTATTATAAGACTGCTTAAAGTCAAAATACATTTTTTTTATGTATTACGAGTATTTATAGTTAAGGCATTAACACTGTGGAGGTACGAATAAATAAAGACTATGTAATTATAATAGTTTAGTAGAACACTGTTTATTGCACTTAATATAACGATATAGCTCTATCGGTTTCAAGGTTTTCACCCCATAGTCAAGGGAGTACAAACGAGACTGTAGGGTTATACCGTTATATAAAATTGAATCAGCAGTATTTGACTAAACAAATTACAATGATATTATTTTTTATATTAATTTGTTAATCAATGTACGATACAAATGCTCTTTACAAACCATTGCAATATTTACTTGAAAAAATATAAAATATCAACTACAAAAAATCAACACAATTACAAAAATACATGGCGCATAAAATCATTAATTTAAAGTTAAATTCACTGAGAGAGAAAACTGCTCAAATACAATCACTCGAATACAGTCAAGAAAATGAAAATCGCCAATTTATAGTTAAATTCACCGAGAGAGAAAAGACTGCTCAAATAAAATCACTCGAATACAATCAAAGGAAATAAAAATCATCAATTTGTAGTTAAATTCACCAAGAAAGAGAAAACTGCTGAAATGCAAGCACTCGAATACAGTCAAAGGAAATAAAAATCATCAATTTTTAGTTAAATTCACTGAGTGAAAGAACTGCTCAAATACAATCACTCGAATACAGTCAAGAAAATGAAAATCGTCAATTTATAGTTAAATTCACTGAGAGAGAAAACTGCTCAAATATAATCACTCGAATACAGTCAAATAAAATAAAAATCATCAATTGATAGTTAAATTCACTGAGAGAGAGAAAACTGCTCAAATACAATCACTCGAATACAGTCAAATAAAATAAAAATCATCAATTTATACTTAAATTCACTGAGAAAGAGAAAACTGATCAAATACAATCACTCGAATACAGTCAAATAAAATAAAAATCATCAATGTATACTCAAATTCACTGAGAAAGAGAAAACTGGTCAAATACAATCACTCAAATGCAGTCAAAGAAAATAAAAATCATCAATTTACTATATAGTTAAATTCACTGAGAAAGAGAAAACTGCTCAAATACAATCACTCGAATACAGTCAAATAAAATAAAAATCATCAATTTATACTTAAATTCACTGAGAAAGAGAAAACTGATCAAATACTATCACTCGAATACAGTCAAATAAATTACAAATAATAATTTGACTTCCAAAAAATACCCAATCGAGACAAAAGATTATAGGAAATGTCGCAGAATAACCCTCCTGATCTTAATTAAAATACGTGGCTTGATCCACGCATGAAACCACCTAAATGTTGAATTCTCACAATTGATGAATGACATCGTCAACTGTCGTTAGCAAATTGCTATTGACACGTTTGAATTGAAAAAGGTTCTGTTTGTTTCTAGCAGAAGTGTGGAATTTCAGCCAATATAACGTTATAAGGGTTGAAGATAATTGTTTCAGTTTAAACAAGTTCGAAAATGTATTCGTTTTTTTAACTGCCCATCAAAAAACATAATTAAATATGAAGACTGGTAACTCCAAAATGTTAAAAGCTTTTAAACATTTTTTTTGGATTAATAATATATTTTTGCGAGACAATATACTCGTAAATGGTTAATATTTTTTGTCATGCCTTAAAATAAAATGTTTAGTTCCTTGATTTCTGTAGATTGTTAAGGGATTTTTGTATCAACAGATTAGTAAATGATCCTTTGTTAATTGATGACATGCTTTTTTCTTGGTGTAACGTGGTTTCAGTAGAAATTAATTTGTCTTATGTTTATTTATTTCAGTGATTGTTATCATTACGGTTGCTGAATATATGGTCTGCGTAGCGTAGTTGGTAAAACACCTGTTTTTTGACCCGAAGGCTGCAAGTTTGATTACCATTGAAATCCAGATTTATTGAAAAAGGATCTAGCTTGATTTTCACTTAGGACCTCTTTAACATAATTCTAATTGAATGGCGTAGATTGCTTCATGGTAATAAGTCAACCAGAACGCAATGTATACAAAACTTGTGTGACCCAAAAATGTCTATAAAACTAAAAGGAAATGTATACCAGACTATCGTTAGACCCGCAATTATGTATGGCTCAGAATGCTGGACTGTGTACAGCTCCTACTCTAGGCAACTTGAAACAGCGGAAATGCGAATGCTCAGGTGGTCGGCAGGTGTATCACTTAAATATAGAATTAAGAGCTCACGCATTCGTGGTAGCCTGGGAGTCACTAACATAAACAGTAAGCTGGAAGAGCGACAGCTGAGATGGTACGGGCACATAAGATGGAGACCACCAGACCATACGGTAAATCAGGCAATGTCTGTGGATCTTCCTCGACAGCCGCCCAGAGGAAGACCAAAGAACTCCTGGATAACTCAATGCTCCAAAATCCTGCAGAGAAACGGCCTAGATGAAAGCGACACCCAGAACCGAAGAACATACAGCCTGAGAACGAGAAGAGCCGACCCCAATAGCCTAGGCAATGAGTTGGCACAGTGCCAGGAAGACGAAGATGATTGTAATGTATACAATGAAAATGAATAAAATTTATGTTTCTTTCATTTTTGTTTTATTTTATTAAACCTACCTGACTTAGGACAAGCAAACGCCTAGTTAGAAAAAGGAGAACTTAGTGTATTTCATCGTAAAAATGAAAAGCATAAAGAAATGTTAAAATATTTATTAAAAAATGGTACGAATTTTAGTTTGTCATATTTTCTATCAAAATCTAGCATATTATTCATTATTTCCGCTTTATTCTCGTTATACCTCTTCCCATCTATCGATAAAATATTTCTGTCATTACGTTCTCCCCCGTTTCGGTAAAATAAACAACCTTTATTTTCGATTTTGTCGAATTTCCCCTTGAATTTTCGACCTGTGCCTTCACATAATTCGATTTGACAGATAATATTGGAAATTCGTTTGTATTTTTAACTTTTTTCGGTCCACTGAATGATGGAAGAAGTCTTATTATTATTTTTATAGATTATTTTGAACGAAATTGTCGATTTAATTAAATTAAAACTCTTGTTAATTAGAAATCGAGCCCGATAATTATTTAAAAGAACTTTAATGACAATGAAAAGTTGTCAAGTGGTACAGCCGTTATTACCCAGATTTTAAAAAATAAGTAACAGTCTGGTTTTCACTTAAAATTACCACCATGGCTTAGTTGGTACGAAGCTGGAATTTTTTCGCAAATGCAACTTGGGCGTGGCAAAAAAAAATAAGAAAGATAAATACGGTAAAAATAAGAACGTTGCGTACAATCTGTAGAGAAACGGAAGGAAAACTGCTGTTAACATCAGAAAAAATGCGTATTCAAATGAATAAAGAGACATTGAGAGGAGAAAGAATAAATTATAAAGGGAAGAAGGGATGAATGATGATTTAAAAAAATAATCTATACGAGTAGTACAGTAGAAACGAGAAGCTTTGAAAGACTTAGAAAAACGTGGAACAAACTTATCAATTAAATTTTGACACCGGTAAGATTGAAAAGCCTTTACACATATAATAGGAGAGCCTTCATGACCAGGGTAGATTCTTGACTTCCGCCTGGAGGTTTCGCGTTGTTTGTTATTTCAGATGGTACCAAAAAAATTAAAAGGGCCTTAGTCTTGTCAATAGGATTGTGTGGTAATATTACTTATGTGCACTTTACATTTCTTGAATGTTATTACATCGTCAAGTGCGATAGATTTGTCAATATGTGCGATAAAGAACTGCGTATTCCTAGCTTACTCCAGTGGTTCTAAAGCCCAAGGTTAAATAAATAAATAAATAAATAAATAATAGGCTTATTGATAGCAACATAGTATGTACAGATTATATTTAAATAACACTTCTAAAACACATAAATTGCAGATAATACATTAAATACAGAAGCTATCAAAAGGTCTGGGCTCATCTAATAGCATCCCCTCGGCCAAGATACACCCCACCAATATAGGGCGAACCCAGCCACGGGGACACCAGATGTTTTTCAGCCCACACCCTTGAACACGTAGAACAAGAATATATTGTATATATAAAAAAAAATAAACACAGAAAATAAATAGATGACAAAAAAAAAACATTCAAGAGAGAAGACACTAAAAGGTCCGAGCTTATCCCACAAACATTCTCCCGGCCGAGATACACCCCACCAATGTAGGGCGAGCCCGACCGCAAGGGCATCAGGGGGCTTCCATCCCACACCTCCGCATATCTAGATTAAATAATAAATAGAAAAAAAGGTTCAATAAGTTGAACCGAAAAATTGTTTAATCACCTTTCTGGGCGTTTGACAGAGATTGTCACATAGCATTATATCCGTCATTTTGAACCTTATACAACGAAAGTATACTGTAAATAAAAATAGTTTTTTTAAAAGAACCATAGTATTAACATACATATTCTAAAATAATACATATGTTATATTTTAAGAAAATGGAAAAAATTTAATACAAAAGCCTAGAACTCATCTATCCCATGACATCCTCCTAGTTAAGATTCACCCCCACCAAGAGAGCACGACCGCGAGAATCTGATATTTTCAGCCTATATCTTTGTACAAGTAAATTATAATACGAAAAATAAAAAATTGTTATAAATAACCAGTTAATAAAATTATGATCTAAATAAATGTGTACGAAAATTGTTAAAAATATAAATACACACACATACATGCATAGTCTTACATTAACTGCCAGAGTAAATATACACACATACATGCACAATCTTACATTAACTGCCAGAATAAATACACACGCATACATGCACAATCTTACATTAACTGCCAGAGTAAATACACAGGCATATAACATACATGCACTATCTTACATTAACTGCCATAGTAAATACGCACATACATGCACAATCTTACATTAACTGCCAGAGTAAATACACACATACATGCACAATCGTACATTAACTGCCAGAGTAAATACACATATACATGTACAATCGTACATTAACTGCCAGAGTCAATATACACACATATCATACATGCACAATCGTACAATAACTGCCAGAGTAAATACACACACATACATGCGCAATTGTACATTAACCGCCAGAGTAAATACACATATACATGTACAATCGTACATGAACTGTCAGAGTAAATACACACACATACATGCACAAATGTACATTAACTGCCAGAGTAAATACACATATACATGTACAATCGTACATGAACTGTCAGAGTAAATACACACACATACATGCACAATTGTACATTAACTGCCAGAGTAAATACACATATACATGTACAATCGTACATGAACTGTCAGAGTTAATACACACACATACATGCACAATTGTACATTAACTGCCAGAGTAAATACACATATACATGTACAATCGTACATGAACTGTCAGAGTAAATACACACACATACATGCACAATTGTACATTAACTGCCAGAGTAAATACACATATACATGTACAATCGTACATGAACTGCCAGAGTAAATACACACACATATCATACATGCACAATCGTATATTAACTGCCAGAGTAAATACACACACATACATGCACAATCGTACATTAACTGCCAGAGTAAATACACACACATACATACATAATCTTACATTAACTGCCAGAGTAAATAGACACACACATACATGCACAATCTAGCATTAACTGCCAGAGTAAATACACACATGTACATGCACAATATTACATTATCTGCCAGAGTAAATATATACACATACATACACAATCTTACATTAACTGCCAGAGTAAATGCACACACACACATGCACAACCTTATGTTAACTGCCAGAATAAATACACACACATATATGCGCAATCTTACATTAACTGCCAGAGTAAATAGATACACACATACATGCACAATCTTACATTAACTTCCAGAGTAAATACACACATATATATGCACAATATTACATTATCTGCCAGAGTAAATACATACACATACATGAACAACCTTACATTAACTGCCAGAATAAATAGACACACATACATGCACAATCTTATATTAACTGCCAGAGTAAATACACACACATTCATGCACAATCGTACATTAACTGTCAGAGTAAAAAGAGAAAATGAAATAAGAATCCTAATTTTGACAAAACCGACAAATAAATTGGAAGGTATTTTTTTACCACAAATTGTCAAATCGCACGAGCGGCTCCAGCTCGGATCTCTCTAATTAATTATTGATGTATGTGTATAGGTGCATTTCGTGGGTGTAAATCACCTGCTTTAGAACAAGTAATGACCCTTATGAGATATACAATGTAAAATAAATGAATAACAGGTTTATTGATAATGCAAATATATTACATATCTTGAAATTATTCATGTATACCATAAAAGAAAGTACCAGCAAAGTAATGGGTGTATACACCCTTAACTATAGTTAATAAAGGTTATTCAAGGCTTCTCAAGAGAGACTGGACCTATAAACATTTGGTAAACAAGTGGAATAAAAACTTAGTTCCATTACCATCAAATATCTTGGCAAAAAAGAAATACACTCCAAGTATCCCTTTAAGAAAACGTTTAATTTTTTCTATGTGGTATTATTCAGAGATACTCAATAAGCGGTTTATGAACGGAAAAAAATGCTTGGAAGAGAAAATAGGACAACCTTTTAACATATTTTAAGCTCCCTCTATAACCTTTCCCTTCCTATGCTAAAAAAATGTAGATAAAAATTGAAATTTAATTGCTAAAAACCTCAAATGGATGCCCCAGAGCTACTGAGAACTGAGACGGGACTCGGTCTCGGACTGTTATACCTCGAAGGAAGAAACACAACTGCGAACTGAGATTCTATTCTTGCGTTCCCATGTACCGAAGTAGAGTGAGAGTGAGACGTGAATAGCGTCGCTTCCTCATCCATAGCGGTTTTTTAGAATGAATCACACGTCACACACTGGCACACGTTTGATTGTATAGGTGAATTTATTCCCGATTTTCACAAAATATCTCTGATGTGGCCGATAAGTGCTAATTATTATTAATTTTTTTTTCATTCAATGCGTACATGTATTATTTATTTATTTAATTAATTAACGCCACAACAGTGTCTTTATATACAAATGAACATGTGACTGGTTATAAAGTACTTAAAATTATTGACAAATAATACAACTTTAAAATAATATTGTACAATCTAAAACTAACATGAAGATACAAAAAGCAGTAGTAATAATAAATTACAGTAATCGTTTTGAAATAATTTAATAATCTTTGAGAATTTTGTGGGAATTTTATGGATGGATATTGAGATATAGAAAACACATGGCCTCATTAGTAGAACGAGATGCAAGTTTTGCTTTGCAGAATTAAAACCTTCATACATGTTGATGCAGGGTTACTCAACTCCAGAGGCAAAGTATTGTCCTTAATCTTTTGTTTATATTACGTTATTTATATTAATAAAGGATAGCACAAAGTTAGTAGCTATTTCTAAATATTGTTGTGATTTTCTGGCGAATACTATATACGAGTATACTTTTATTAAAAATATCTAAATTGTTGCAAAACTCGTTTCCAAGTATTTGCATACTAATTATAGGGAAGTTGATTTTATAATTAGTATAGCAATTTTCAGTATAAAAGGGATTGAGCTGTCTTGTGGATCTAGTGGGAATACGAAATGAAATACTTGCGAGTAAGTGAGGTGCATCAATCACTGAGTGAATGATTTTGTATAGCAGTACTATATCGGCTGTTTTTATTTTGTCACACAGCTTCAAGAGTTTCATTGCATTTAATAAGTTGGGATAATTTCTTTGTTCATGTGGTATTCCAAGTTTAAAATTTATGAATCTAAGAAATTTGTTTTGTACACGTTATCAAGTTTGTGCATAGGCGGCGTAATGAGGAGAACATATTGATGAGTTGTAGTCAAGGCGGCTGCGTACCAAAGAGCAGTACGGCAGTTTTGATGTTCGTAAATCCGAGAAATGTTGGGCAGTTCTTAGTACAAATCCCAAGATTTTTGAACTCTCCCGAGTAATTTTGTTCACATGTTCTATTTTTTATTTATTTTTATTATTACACATGACAAGAAATATACACAATTTGAGCAAAACAACAGATAATTTGATTTGGACATACAATTTTAATGGATCTGGGTTTGTTGCCTTTCATTTGTCGTATCCCCAGTAAACTAGGCTTTTGCCTGTATCTCACTGAGGATATTTAGCATGAGAAAAATAAATCGACACTTCTGTCCGATTTTTGATCACACAAAAACCAAACCCCGTTGCACGCTCTCATCAACCTGACAAACAGTGACACTCAACTACAACTGGAAACATCTTGCGAAATTCAACTCCTCACACATCATCATCATCCTCATATAAATGAAAGTTTTTCATCAAATATAATTCCTAAGTCCCTTATAGAAGCTACACGTTTTAATATATATTGATTTAGCGAATACTCGTGATTAACTGGATTTTTATTTGTATAAAAACTAATGGACTCACATTTACTCAGGTTCAAGTGCAGTTTATTGGTGGTACACCACTGTTGTAATTTATTAAAATTTTCTTGTAATTTAAGGCAACCAGCAGTATTATTTATGACTTTGAACATTTTTAAATCATCAGCAAAAAGTAAAATCTCTACATCACTAAGTGTGTCAACTATATCATTAACGAATAAGAGAAATAATATTGGTCCTAGATGCGATCCTTGGGGTACACCGCTTGTAGCTGTGAAGGGATATGAAAGTCAACCATCGATTTTGACAGTAAGTATTCGGTTTTTAATGTAGTTTTCGATCCAGTCTAAAAGTGGGCTAACTATTCCTAAAGCTTTTAGTTTACTTAATAGTATATTATGTGATACTTTGTCAAATGCTTTATTAAAATCTGTGTAAATTCAGTCCATTTGTTTTCCATTTGACAACGAATTGAAAATATAGTTTTCATATTCGAGTAGATTAGTCAGTGTGAATCTATCTGAAATAAATCCATGCTGTTGAGTGATAATAATATTTCGAATCGAATCAACAATTTGGTCTAGGATAAGACTCTTGAATAATTTAGGAATCGTTGATTGTATACAAATCGGTCTATAATTTGAAACATCGCTTTTGTCACCTTTCTTGTATATTGGCGTGAGAAAACTTGATTTCCATATTTGTGGAAATCGACCTTCCACAAATGATTTATTAAATAGAATTTGCAACGGATATGATAAAACTGATGCACAGTTTAAAAAAAAATGGGAGGTACATTGTCCGGACCCGCAGACTCAAATAAGTCAAGTTTATTTATTTTTTTAACTACTTCGTGACGAAGCATGAAGAAAGGCTAACAGTATTGGAATATGAAGGTGTGGAATTAGATACATTGGGTGAATCCACTTCGTGTACATTTTTAAAGAAGTCCGCAAATAAATTGATAATCCCATCCACAGTATCAGCGGATTTCTGGTCATAAAACATGCAACTTGGGATGTTTGAGTCATTTTTTCAATTATGGAGGAATATGGAGGAATTATGGAGGAATACCTAAAATCTGAACCCAATACTTATTATATTTATAGAGATATTAAAGCTTTTTTTTTTTTTTTTATTAAACAAGTAAATTATTATACAAACATTTGTCAAGGCTATACCTATATACAAATTTATTACTTAACTAATCTTAATTACATGTTATAATTTATGAACTTATTTAATCTTATTTTCCTACATATCATTTTATTTTATTTATTCAATCTTAATATATGAGATCTTAGAAATAATTAACACCTACATACTACTTATAACTAGATAACAATTCTTACGCTAATTATTTAGCAAAAACAAGTCCACTCGTTCAGGCTACTTGTATTCCATCACATTCACTCAGACCTTGGTCGTCCCAGCTAATACTGTAGGTGGACAAGTCAGGTAACAGATAATGCTTCGGGAGCTTGTGCTTATAACGGAAGGGTAGGTCGGATTTACTCTCGTAAGCCCCCAGGGCAGCGACTAAGGGATTTCTGTGATTTTGTTGGCTTTTATAGAACTTCACGGTCCAAGCGAGGATGTGGTGTTGTAGGGTTTCTTCTCGCTGTTCAGCGTGAAGTCGGGTAAGATTTGTTCTGGGATGGGTGTTAAAAGATATCTTGAATGCCTTGTTCTGCACTCTCTGGAGTTTCAGGTGGTCCGCGTTGCTCACACTACCCCAAACGGGTGCAGCATAGGTCAAGATAGGACGAATAAGGGTTTTATAGAGGAGGAGCTTATTTTTGGGTGAAAGGAAGCTGCGTCGATTAAATATCGAACTGATAGCCCCTATGCCCTTGTGACCCTTCTGTATGATGGTATTCAAATAGGTTTTCCACGTCAGTCGCCGGTCAAGGTGCAGGCCGAGGTATTTAACCACGTCCTGCCACTCAACCAGGCACCCACCGATGAATAAGGGCATCGACGGCACTCTTTCCTTGATTTTTCGGGAGAACATGATGGCCTCAGTTTTGGCGTCATTGATTTTGAGCCTCCAGTCCTGGTAGTATTTCTCAAGGATTTCAAGAGCAATCTGAAGACGGCGACCAGCTCGATCCACCTTGAGTGACGATGCGTAGCATGCCGCATCGTCAGCAAAGAGTGCGAGTTTACAGTTTGGGGGAGTAGGAATGTCGTGTGTGTAAATGTTAAATAGACATGGTCCAAGTATACTGCCCGATTTTAGAAGCAATGTGTACTAGTTACACATAATTTTTCCTTTGGGCCAATAGGCCCCACACACTTCCGATGGGGGTGGTTCATAGTAAAATGACACAATTCTGATCTAAGCACAAGTCTGGCCAAAACCGGGGATATTCCATTTGAATAGAGCCTCGCGATAGGAGGTAGAAACACATACATAGGGGATAAATGTAGTTAATGGAAAAACAAGGTAATTTATTGTTTGATATTCTAATATAGAGTTCCACAAAGTTAAAATCTAACAAATCACAATTTACTTGAAAAAATTAAACAGAGAAGAACAAATAAAATTTTAAATATTTAGTAGCAAAAATAATTAAATGAAACTGTAAAGTGTTCATCAACCGAATATTTCCTATCCCTGTTTCTACCCCTTAACCTTCGCCACATTTCTACGATTAAAGTTTAACATATACAACCAAATAATGAGAAAAGTTTCTACATAAAGAACAAGTTCGCCGATTGTAAAAACATTGCCTTATCATAAACTCTAAGCGTGCGCCCAACTTTAACTATCAATTATGTAACGAGGTTCTCGCTCCTTGGGAACATCCTGAATCCAAGATGTTCCCAAGTTCGTCAAGTGAGGATACGTTGTTTTCATGTTGCATACGCCATTATTCCTTAAATTGAGTTTCTCATAACATCACTTGCCTCTTTCTTGTTTACTCTTACCGTGTATTAGGTCGTGTGCTCTACCCAGTGCATGTACTATAAACACTACGGGCGATGCATCTTTAAGTTCACTCGTTCGCTCGCTATTAAAACAAACTATCAACCACCTCCATGAACGCTTAGTTGATGTCAAGATACCTGTATTATAATCCGAGGGTTGCAGATTCAATCCCCATTGAAAACCAGATTTTGTTAATAAGGATTCTAGTCTGATTTTCACTTAAAGTATCTTGAACATATGTCTGGTTTGTTGGAAGAGATTGCCACATGGTAATAAGCCCGCCATATTGTACTGTTTATAACAATTACTATAATATATAATACAATTCAAGGAAGTATCAAAAATTAAACTTTTTTTTATTTCACCTGGCAAGTTTATTGCCATGTGGCAATCTCTTTCAACCAACTAGAAAGATGTTTAAATGGGCCCTAAGTGAAAAACAGACTGGAATGCCATTTAAAAAAATTTGGATTCCAGCGGGGATCGAACCCGCAACCTCCGGATCGGCAGACAAGCGTCTTACCACCAGGCCACGGAGGTCGTCGAAAAATTAAACTTAATGCATGACTAGATATATGAATATGAAGGAGGTGAAGGCTAGGTGTTTGGATAGCAACGTATAGAGATGTATTATCTTTGCCTACCCTGTAAAGGACATGGCGTGATGATTCATATATTCATGAGTACTCTTCAAATGTATGTTTTTTTTATTCTTATTACCATCGTATTATAGCAATCTTTTCCAACGAACCAGAACCAGATGTTTTAGATCAGCGGTCGGCCAACAATTTTTGTAAAGGGCTAAATAGTAAATACTTTAAGCTCTGTGGGTCAAGCGTCAAACTTGAGGACTTTAATAAAAGTAGTCTTACTTAAATAACAAGAAAGAAAAGAAATCACAAATGTACTTACCAAAATGTAACATAATAATATTAAATGGACTAAAAAAGATATTACAATTATTTAATATACGGCTCTACTAAAGAAAATAATTGATTTGCTTTTTTGACATAACATTTTATCAAATTGATTTTGTTATTTATTTTTATCAAACACTGTTTATTCCACTTTTTTTGTGATGGTATAACCCTACTGGTTTCAAGGCTTTCACCTCATCTTCAGGGGAGCGCAAACAAGACTAAATGCTGTTCGAACTGGTACCGATATACACGCTTCAACGGTTGGAGGCTGGGGGGTGAGGAAGGCACGGGACAATTTCGGCCAAGAGCGGAGAGATTTTGGGGAAATAACCGTTCAACAGATGTTCCGATCGGTGTACAGACTTAAAAATTTCTAGGGCCTCTAATCTGTCCAATTTATTTCCGTTACCACTGATATGTAAGAATTTGGCAAAAAGTATGATTCTCACGGTGACAATAATTAGCCATTTCAGAATAAATTAGAGGATTTGTTAAAGCGGATTTGTGTTCACGAAATCTCACTAGTCTTGTTTGCGCTCCCCTGAAGATGAGGTGAAAGCCTTGAAACCGGTAGGGTTATACCGTCACAAAAAAGTGAAATAAACAGTGTTTGATAAAAAAAAATACAATGTCTTTAAACCTCCACAACGTTAATGCCTTAACTATAAACAACTTATCAAATTGAGTTTCAGCGATACACATGGTACTGGAAACGCTGCTGAATTATAACTGTGTTTTGTCACAGCAGAGGCCACTGAATGCAAAGTAATTAGAGTGCCACAAACGGTCGTATCTCGCAACTCCTCAACTTGGCCATCAACTGTTCCATTATAGCGTGTACTTTGAAATTTAAAGAAATTTGAAAGTATAAAATCCATTCTTAGCTCACGAGTAATACAAAAAAATGCAGCTAGCCGGATTTCGTATGTGGACCGTAGTTTGCTTACTCCTGTTTTACAGGACTGAAGTAAAAAAATAGACTGGAACTTTTTTTTAAATCTGAGAGTACCAACGAAAATCGATCCTACAAACCCTGAGTTGGTAGACAGCGTCTTACCAACTAGACTACGGAGGTCGGCTTGTATGGTATAAAAAAAAATAAGACAGAATTTAACTATGACATATACCTTTTTTTGGCTTTGATGCTCATGTGTTCTAACATATCAGAATTGAAGCATGCTTCAAAAATTTTTAAATAAAATCAACTAGTGTTTCGTGACCTTTAAATGTTATATGGTGGATTTTTATGTATTAAAAAATGTATTTAAAAAGTTCAATTTCGTGTCATAACGTTTCTTTTATTTCTCTTGAAACAAATCCCATTTCAAAAACTGATTTATATAAATTGAAAATAAATCCTTAAACTCGGCGAAAACTTACAAAAGTGATCGTGGAAACAACACGATTATTTGTCAATTGCAAATGTCCACTTTATAATCGTTTCTTTACCAATTCGTTGAATCAATCAATCAAAAACTTCTATTTCTTGTTTTTGAATTGTTTACAATCTTAATCACACTTCTGCTGAGACATTTATAAGATTCGTAAAGATATTTTTTTTACAAATCTTCTCAATCTACGACGTTGTAAACAAAGACAAATACCTCTTCTCCTTTCCACACCCTTTGGATTGTCTTCGAGGATTATTTATAAGCTGGCGATTAAAATTCGATTAGTCGTCTTGTACAGGGGGTTTCGATTTCCAAGAAAAGTTAAAATAAATGAATATTTAATCCTTCGGCAGCCTCAAAAGATAAAAGCTTTGTTTAGCGTCAACTTTCGTTCAGAACTCTAATCCCATCGTTAAGACCAAAATTCTTTCTACAGTACATCTCCTTTTTCCATGCCATCATTCTAAAATTAAATTATGATATTTTCTCGTTTGCCACTCTGGGCAATGAAAATAAAAAAAACGCATAAAAGTTTTCATAACTCTGGTGATCTGGAATATAAAATTTTGCATTAACGTTAAATGTGAAAATCAAATTATTTTTTTCGCCTACAAATTTTATATCGTATATGTCATTTTAAACTTCTTTGTATATATTTTTCTTCTTCTTCTTCGTTTACCCTCCTGATAATCATTCTTGAGAAAATATCTCTATATTTGACGGCACGGAACTGATCCTCAACTGAATGGATACCGATTCCCCGTGGACCAATTTCGCCCATCAATATTAGTTTTAGGAAGTGGTATATGTAAGTTTATCTAAGATTTTGAATTAAGTTGACACATGTTTAAAAAGTCTTCTATGGTTTATAAGGAAACAAGTAATTTATGGGACCCTTTTCTTTTTTTAATGCGTAAATTTATTTATTATGATAATTGTATTATAAAATATACACATCTCTACAAGGTCTGAATGTCCATCAATAGTTAGTTAGTGGTAACAATGTCATTAAAAATATTACTTAAATATTTAAAAAGTATAAGTAACAAGAATTTTAAATTATTTATAAATGTATCATGGTCCCTGTGACGTTTGAAATGTCATGTATCAAAGGGATGGGGTAAAATCGTTTTTTTTTTACAAATAGAATCGTTTTTTTTATAAATCAAAAAATTGTTTTTTCTCTAAACTGACGTTTTAATTCCTAATTTTCATTATACTGACTTTCTAATGTATTGTATGATTTGTATCTATTTTTAAATAAGCCAAGATCCACTTTCTATTAATACTAATTACGAACATTTAATTTTATGTATAAAAAAAATTTAAATCCAATTATCGTATACCCCATCCCTAGCCAATGCAGTCTAACGTAGTGACTTTTGACGAACGTCGCTAAATACTCGTATTATTTGATTTTAACAAACTGACATATTTTTGCTAATTTGTAACAAGATGTATTAATTTGTCATTATTGTTAGTTTTACGTAATGTATTTACCTAAATAACTTGCTATTTATTAGAATCGAGGCTTATATTAAAGTTGATAAAATAATTAAAATTACTGAACGTCGTTACAAGATTGTATTGGGGCAAATTTGTGAAACGTCACAGGGATCATGCTACATTTTCTTTAGTATAATTATATTAATTTCCGTGACATGTATTTCTACCTCCGATCTCGACGCTCTCTTCAGGCGAAAGGATCCCGGTTTGAAACGAGAGCAATGCATAGATCCAATTTGTACCATGTTTTATCGGAAGTGTGTGTGGTTCATTGACACAAATGTTTTTATATAGAGTTTCACAAAATTAAAGCAGAATAACTGAAAAAGTACATAATATTTTTTGGGCGTTTTCGGGCCGTGGTGATCCCCGACGAAGCCATTACATTGAGTACATAATTCAAAGCACTGTGTTTTTGGAAAGCCTATTTCTTGCTGGTATTTATTTTGATTAAAGTCTAGTATACCTTGTAACACATGCTCTTCCACTAATGCAACTATTTCTGTAATGACTGCTTCTGTTGGCTTACCTTGATGAAGGTCAACATCAATCGATTATCTGCCTTAGTTAAAACTATTTAACCCATTCACTCACAATGGGATATTACGTAGAAAATTCTCCGTAGACAGCATATGGATGATTTTTTATTTCTACGGGGTTTTAACATTATTTTGATTAAAACTTAATAAGGGTGTTTGAGTGCTTTAAAAGTAACGAAAAGTATAAAAAAATGTAAGAAAGCTTGATACCACCAAGAACTAAAATAAAAAGCCCGTAAATCAAGGAAGGCTCGTGAGGGAGAGACTTCCTGAAATTGGAGGTGCTATTTGCAGAGTAAACCTTTTATCCTGAACGCAGGCTGAGCCAAACTGATGACGTGGCGTTGCGTAAATACCTTCTAGTCAAGGTCGGGGCTCAGTTTCTCGGGCGACTTATCTCCTTACCTGGGATCGATGTACTTCTACAGCAGTGGTTTTAAACCTTCACCAAATTAGGTTTAAACAGGATATTAAGAATAAATATTTCTTCTCGTATCTGGTAAACAAGGCAATTTAACTTTTTAATTTTAGGCCTATATATTTTCATATAAGACGTTCTAATATCGATAACTTGTGTGGCCTATCTAGTAGTAATAATAATAAAAGGATAATTTATATAGCGCCGTTTTGAGAAGAGGCTCTTTTTAAGGACACTCTAGCTCAGGATTTGAACATTACACATATTATTGACAGATTTAAAAGATTACAAAATTAATATTTTAACTTGATTGTAATGATTGGAAGGAGGTGGTTGCTATAATTAAGTTGGGTACTTACTCGCATATGTTTGGAAGCACATATTTAGTTTCAAAAACAGGCAGAAAATTTATCAAGGGAAAATGAACTTCAAATAAACTATAGTATATCTTCCGATAAGTAATACATTTGGTTTTTGGTAGTGTAGTTTTCGTAGAGTGTAGTTTTCATACGTAATCATGAATTTTGAAGTATGACACATGTCTTCCGATCTGGTGATTGTAGATTGAAATCACATTGGTAACATTTAAAATTTAGGTGGTGTAGGCAGGGAGGACAGAGCGCCTGACTTTCTTATCTCAGCACACATATTTCGCCTTTTCCACACCTATACACCTTCTCATACTTCTCCTACGATTTTCTTACTTCTTATATTTCCTTCTTTCAATTAATCATTCAATCGATTCAATTATACTTTCTCTAGTCTTCCTCTACTACGTCCGCTACTTAAATTGGCACTGTACGTTTGTTTTGTAAGTCTTTTATCACTTGTTCGTTTCTTTTTTTTTTTTTATAGATATATTTATTGGGTACATATAAACTTAGTGCTTCTAGAATCGCGGGACAGTTAAAGGAACCTTGGAAAACCTTTATTAGGAATATCGCAATGGATTCTTGCCTTCTTGTTTCGAGGCTTCTATAGTTACACACCGTGAGAAGTTCGGCATGGTGAGCATATTTTGGGTAATCGCCCTTTGTTCTGTACCATAGATATCTGAGGAATTTTTTTTGTATTTGTTCTATATTGTTTTTGTATTTGAGCTGGTGAGGAGCCCAAACCGAAGATGCATATTCTAATTTGGTTCTAATTAGATAATTATATAAGTTTCGGAGGATATCGGTGCTGTTAAATTCTCTTGATATTCTCATTACAAAACCGAGTAGTTTGTAACAGTCCGATATCAAACGTGAGACATGGTTAACGAACGTGAGTCCGACATCGAAGGTTACGCCCAAATCCTTGAATTCAGAAACTCTGTTTAGTGCCACTCCCTGTATAGTATACTGATGGTGGATTGGTGAAAACGATCGACTATAAGATACACAGACACATTTATTAATGTTGAACAGAAGATGATTTTGCTCACTCCAGGAGACTAGGGAGTCTAGGTCCTGTTGTAACTGTGCACAGTCCTGAGGTGAATTGATCTTTTTGAATATTTTCAAGTCGTCAGCGAACAATAAACATGTCGAGTGACTTATGGAATTTTGAATGTCGTCTATTAATATGAGGAATAGTAGGGGACCTAAATTGGATCCTTGTGGTATACCAGATCTTGCGATAAATTCCACAGAAGACTTGTTACGGATTGTTACGTATTGAGATCTTTCTTTTAGGTAAGATGCAAATAATCCAATTAGATTATCGCTGAAGCCAAGTTTGTGCATTTTCTTAAGTAATATATCGTGATCAACTTTGTCGAAAGTACCTCGTACCCAAAACATCTTAGTGCTTTTCTTCAGCTTATTCAATACATCAGCATTAAGACCATACACCCATCCCTAATCACTACTTTCAGTATTATGTTATACTTTGTCATCACATGTATTCTTTTATGTTAACGCTGTCAAGGAACCTTTATTTGTTTGTTTTAATTAACTGAGGTGCTATTTGTTTAATTTTCAGCCATCTATTTATTTTCTGTTTTTTTATTATTTTCATCTTCTTATTCCACACGTGCAAAGGTGTAGACTGAAAAACATCTGGTGTCCCCGTGGCTGGGCTCGCCCTATATTTGTGGGGTGTATCTTGACCGAGGGAATGTTATTAGATGAACCCAGATATTTAAATAGCTTTTTTCTTTAATATATTCTCTGCAATTTATGTTTATTTGAAGTGACATTTAAATATATTATGGACATACTGTGTTGCTATTTTAGGGACTTGTGTTTCGCATAGAAGGATGAGGTTGTTTGAATAAAAGTCGTCGAGATCGAGATAAGCAAAGAGAGAGAGTTTATTGAGAGCGTCTGTATTTATAATGAATAGAACGGCGCAGAACATGTCACTGTCTCGCTTCGCCGGACACATGGTTATTGTTGCGCGTTCCATATACATTTCATACTACGGTCTGCAGGAGAGGCAAGAGATATGTTGGTGTCTCGCTCTCGCTGTTCGCTATGCGTGTGAGTTAAAGTGTGCGAATTTGTTTCAACACTTGCAATGACGAAACGCGAGTATCATATCTACTTCAATGGTTCTTTAGGGACTAGCGTTTCGCATAGAAGGATGAGGTTGTTTTAATAAAAGTCTTCGAGATCGAGATAAGCAAAGAAAGAGAGTTTATTGAGAGCGTCTGTATTTATAATGAATAGAACGGCGCAGAACATGTCACTGTCTCGCTTCGCCGGACACATGGTTATTGTTGCGCGTTCCATATACATTTCATACTACGGTCTGTAGGAGAGGCAAGAGATATGTTGGTGTCTCGCTCTCGCTGTTCGCTACTAGTGAGTTCAATGACCGCGCGGGTGACCTTCGCCCAGTGCTGTCTCGCATTCCTTACAGTGCAAGTTCAATGACCGAGCGGCCAAGGATCACCTCAGTGGGTTCAGTGACCGCACACACGGTCGCTACACTATCAATAAACCTATATTTATTTATCTCTAAAGCATTTATAAGAAAGATCCGAAGCACTGGCTATTTGAAAACGTATTTAGTGTTAATTAAAATTAACCTTCTTTTTCATCAAATAAATTATTTGTTTCAATTCGATCCAACAGGATAGGGTATTATGACAGGGATTTATTATTGCTATTCTTGTGACATGTAATGGTCCACCTCAAAGTGTTAGAGATATGGATGAGGTATGCAGTTTTAGGAAGCAACTGAAGACAACCATTTTTGGAAGGTTTTCAAGTGCTTTCTTTTTTCTCATTATTTATGCTCATCAATTATTCCTACTCACACCACACTCCACATAAAGACGATAATGTTACTATTTTATATGGAAAGGTCAATAAAGATTTCTTCATATTTAGTATTCTTTTGGTAATGTTTCAAAGGTTTTCATGCCAAATATATTTTTTTGAACACATGCAGAAATGCTTGTCTTATGGCCGCAGCAACTATTTCCCTATCATTACAGATATGTTTTTTTATGTAATATATTTAATCTGTCAATAATAGTGAATTTAAATTCCACGAAAGAGTGCCCTTGAGAAAAGTGTGAGTATGCTCTCAAAACGGCTATTTATAAAGTAGTTTTATGAATATTATTATTTAAAAAAATTAAGTTAAGTTCTGTATTTAATATTCAAATAGAAACTTACTTTTAAACCACTGTCTCTATAACTCTTCAGGATTTCGATACTTTCTACAAAGATTAGCCATTTCGTTGTTTACTTAAAATATTGGGGGATTTTGTAATGTAAAAAAATCCTCTTAATCTATGAAGGACTTCAGTAATTGAAATTCGGGTTTCTGTCTTAACCTCCCTGAAGGTTTTTATTAATTTATTTGTTTTACACGACCGTTACCTTAACAAAAAATACGATTTCAAAAAGTGTAAATTGCATTGAAAACAGCAATTATTTATTTTTATTAACTCATTAAACAATTTTATTGCAAATATAATCTGACAGGCTTATTTTCAGGCGGCAATCTCTTCCAGCCAACCAGACAAAAGTAAATGAAGCAAGTTACATGGTCGTATAAATCATTCAAATGATTATCCACCCCCACAAAATCCATGAACACATACGTAAGCATATGCCCACAAATCCCACAAATACAGACACTCACCCGAACATTCCTTTTCATATAAAGTAAGATATCATCAATTAAAGGAAAAGGAAGGGATGATGGACACGAAAGGAAAAAAAATCAGGAATGAAACACGTTAAATTACTGACTAGAAATTAAAAGTTTTTTTCAGTCGATTCTTAAAGCATTCCAAGGACGGAGCGAGTCTTACATTGGTTTGTAACCGATTCCAGAGTCTCACTGCATGGACAATTAAACAAACCTCTTAACATATCACATAGCGAAACTGAAAATTATCAACAAAATCGAAAAACATCAAAACTTGAACAAACAATCAAAACGTTACAACATTTATTTATTAAAAAGAAGAAATATGGCGCACATACATTAAAAATAAAAATTATAAGGGCGTTTTTATTAAATTTAAAACTGTTTTAAATTTAATAATCTTAGATAAAAATTATTTAATAATCTTAGATTTAAAAACACTACCTGGAATAACAAGTATATGAACATCCAAAGCAAGGTGAGGATATACAAGACCTGTGTCCGCCCCATAATGACATACAGCATAGAGTCCAGAGCCGACACTGTCAGAACCAAAAATCTCCTTCGAACCAGTGAAATGAAGGTACTCAGGAGTATCGCTGGCAAACCCCTTCGAGATAGAGTACGAAACACAGAAACCCGAAGGATGTGCGAAGTTGAAGATATTGTCAGATGGACGAACATGTATCCAGAATCCAATAGACAGTATCCCACAAGCAAACAGACTTCCAAGACGACCTCCCAAAAAATGGAAAGACAGATGACAGTCGACGTCACAAGAGGGAAACAATGATGCAGGACCATAACAGGCCAACAGGCCTAAAAGAAGAAGAAGATAAAAATAAACAGTTACCTGTTAAATGTTAAAGCTGTTTCACATCATAGTATTACCATATATTGAGGCCACCATTACCATAGCTGAAATCAATCAAGTTAAAACAAGGAATAATCCTATATTTAGTTTCGTACTTGCAACGCTGAAACAAGGAAATTCAATTTCCACTGCTTTATCTACAGTAAAAATCTGACAATACGGGATAATAGAATTTTGAAACATATTTCTTGAATTGAAACAAACAATATCCCTATTCTGATAAATATTTAACATCACAAATATATGATAAAGAAAATAATTATAATAAATTGTTGACCCTAACATTTTTTCTCCTATCAGTAAAAAAATAACAAGGAAACAATCCATTTACAGCCAAAACAATATAATAACAAGTATTTGTTTACTGTAGCTTATGGCAATACAAACTGACCGTAAGAGAATACTTAAAATGCGATTACTTTTCAGTTCCCGTATAAATAAGTAAATATAGAGCAAAGAAGAGTTAGACCGATAAAATAGGAAAAATGTTATTTGTAAAACGTTAACTTAGAGAAAGGTTAGAAGTTTAAGAAACAAAAGAGCCTGTATAACGTGAGGTATAGATCATTAAGCCAGAAGACTCATTTTGCAATAATGTGAGTAACAGTGCGATTACACAAACTTGGCACTTTATTTTTTTAATGAAGTGAAAAAGCAAATGAATAAAAAATAATATTTTATATTCAAACATTGAAATGAATAAACACGTTTTGTAAATTAAAAATGATGTAAGCTTAAATTGTAATAAACATAAAAATAAAATGAAAGTATTTTTTTTAACATGTTAATTGTTTAGGCATGACAGTTTCTGGAAACATTAAATAGCAATAATTGAGTTTTTCAAGATTAAAAATAAATATACAATAAGTAAAAATGTTCGTCAGCTTTAATTAGATTGCACATAAAAATAAAATCAATATAATATTATTCAACATATTAATTTATCATAATTACAATGCCAAATATTAATGTAATACGGATTACAATGCCAAATATCAATGCCAAATATTACAATGCCAAATATTACAATGCCAAATATTACAATGCCAAATATTACAATGCCAAATATTAGTTAATTGAGACTATGGATTACAATGCCAAATATTAATCATAATTACAATGCCAAATATTAATGTAATACAATATAAAATTATTCAACATATTAATTTATCATAATTACAATGCCAAATATTAATGTCATCATTTATCATAATTACAATGCCAAATATTAATGTAATAATTACAATGCCAAATATTAATGTAATCAATATAAGACTATTCAACATATTAATTTATCATAATTACAATGCCAAATAATAAAGTTTTAAAATAATAGTGGGTGGAGTGATACTAAATTCTAGGAAACTTTAAGTTATAACAAAGTACATTCTAAGCTTACGAAAAATATTGAATGATACATTACATAAGACAAAAATCGCACTCCTAATTTCGACATGGTAGTGTTTTTCTACTCACCAAGTATTGTATTTTAACAACAGTACAAACGTGCGCTCTGCGCGAATCAATCGTGTGGCATTCTAAAACCAATACAACTACATAAGTTGTGTAATACAGAGAGTGTCACTCACACTATTGCAAAATGAGTCTTCTGGCTGAATGATCTATAAAGAATGCGTGCGTGAAGATATACCATCGACAAGATGTAATAGCTGTAACATAAAATAAAGTATTCCGGTATTATTGTGTTCCATAAACTCACTTTCTGTAGAAACAATATTGTCGATACGGCCAACAAGTTTGTAAGTTTATAGTAATAATGCGGATATGTAGGCGTTCTCAAATTTGACAGTAGTCAAATTGTTAAATTGTACCTATGTGCGAAGTATCTTGAAGTTTGGTTCGGTTGTATGGAAATCATATTTTAAAAATCAAATTGACAGATTAACAAGATAAGGAAAGTTTATTGCGTATATTGATCATTGAAGAATGAATAAATCTTTTGATTATAACTGATCATTGGAACGTCATGCGATTAAGACTTTTACTTCTCGTAAATCAGAAATCGATATTTACTTTTTGTTCAAAATTATTAACCAAAGATTCCTCAGTTTTACTTCAAGGGATACTTTTACTTTGCCTTTAATTCAACTGTATTGAACACGTTAAAAATACTGGACAAATACGTATTATGCAATTTATTTATTTATCAATATATTTTTTTCTGCGTTGAACAAGAAATTCGTTAAGTTGAACAAATTTGAGATTTCAATTGCTACATTTAAGATATGACTAAATGAGTATTTTGCTATACATTGATCAATTTTATGACGGCCTATTTACCCAAGTTACTTTTTTAATGTTTGTTTTATCCCTATTCTACATGTTTTCTGTTTTTTTTTTAATTTATGTTTCGATTTATAGTTTTTTTTAAGTTTCACATGTTTGTGGGTTTTTAATAAGCGATGTTCTATAAAAACTTCACTGGTCTAGACGAAATCCTGACAACTCATATAATGTACTCAAAAGACTATTTGTTTTCTAATAAACTATACTAATAAAAACATATACTATAATAACGCCATGCGAGAAGGGGCGTAGCATAATGGTATGTATGCCGAAGTAAAGGGTCTTTCAAATTGAGCGGGTTTTTTTAATTCTTCTTCTTCTTCTTTGTTAAGGTCGTATGACCTATTTGTGACGGTGGTCTGTCCTGGGATGAAGACGTCCAGCTGTCCTTCCATATTTTCGACGTCCTTCCCGGTAATCTCCTGCTGTTAGAGTTTTCAGTCTAATCGATTCTTGTCAGTCTTATATCCTCCATGCGGTCCACATGATCCCTCCAGAAGCGCCTTCTACTTATTCCCCACCTATGTCTTCAACACCACAGACATACCTTATCGTCTCATTTCTGATCCAATCTCTAAGGGTTCTGCCTGCAATGGAGCGTAGGGTTTTCATTTCTGCTACTCTGAGAAGGTTTTTTGTCCTGTTGGTATCGGTTATATTTTTAATTATATTTTTTTTCAATTTTTGAATAAAACACACAATTTACTTTGATTTCAGAAAACTTTTAATCGATCATTAAAGTATAATGTATCATATGACATTTAAACACAAAAAACAATATCCGCCAAATGTCCACCTCTTGCAGCTCAACATACGAGTATGTCCACTCTTTGGTCAAAATTTTCGATGACATTTTGGCATAATTGCAGTTCTAACTCACCAATAACGCGAATAATTTCGTCCTTGAGCTCAGGAATTAATTGGGGGTCATTCTTATAGACCTGGCTTTTCACGTATCCCCAGAGAAAATAGTCCAACGGTGTCAGATCACATGATCTTGGTGGCCAATTAACATCACCGTTTCCGGAGATTACAGTACAAAAAATAATTCAACTATTTAAATACCTCGGAAGTATCCTAGTGGAAGACCTCAACCCAGAAACCGAAGTCAAGTGCAGAGTTGAATCATTTCATGCGGTTTTTAATAAAATGAGAAGTGTATTCTGCGATGATAGTCTAAACTTGAAACTTCGACAACGGTTAGTCAAATGCTACGTTTGGTCAGTGTTATTGCATGGAGTGGATTAATGGACCCTCAAAGTTGGTAGTATGAACCGGCAGGAAGCATTCGTAATGTGGATGCACCGGAGAATGCTACGGATACCCTGGACGGATATGGTCAGCAACACAAGGGTTCTTCAAAGAGCCAAAGTTGATAGAGAGTTGCTGACTAATATTAAAATTCGAAAGGTGTCCTATTTGGGTCATGTGACATACTTAGAGGAGCAAAGTACAAATTACTGAACCTGATCATCCAAGGCAAAATAGAGGATCAAAGAGGTGTTGGTAGGAGGCAAATATCCTGGCGTTTAAGATCTTTTTCGGGATGCCGAGGATAAAGATGCCTACTCTCAGGTGATATTCAACATTGGAAGGACATGACATGAAACTGGGAAGAAGAAGAAGTTGTATTGTATGCGATTCCATTTTTATAAACGTCATAGATTACATTTCTCAAATATCCTAAGACCCAGGCAAGTTCGCAACTCCATCTGTGTTTTATCCAGGAATGAAAAAAACCGCTCAATTTGAAATACTCTTTAGAAGTTATCATTTTTTGTGTTACAATTTCATTGATATTAGTTACAATATGTACGTGTCACGATGACAATGTGTTTTATTTTCTATATTTTCCGTCAAACTATTCCCGATTAACCGCATCTTTCCTGTCATGGGTATGTGGTTCGTATAATGCTACTAGCGAGGCTTCTGATAAATTGATTTACCGTGACCGGGATCAAAGTGCATCACCTAATGGTATTATGTGTCCGCACCATTATGATCGTCTTTCAAAGATCTCCTTTCTATTGTATGTAGGTAAAATATTTAGAATTTTATTAATACTTAACAAAAAAAAAATTGTAAAAAAATGCATAAAATAAGAGAAAAATCAACTCAGGGAATGTAAAGCATGTTGATAAATTTCCAGATCTTAAATATACGGTTTTTCGATTGAAATATACTAACATACGACATACCAACACGTAATTTCCTTTTTGAAGTAGGCAAAGTGGATCGCCAGACTTTCGCATAAATGTTAAATTTGTTTATATCATTTAAACATCGTCCCCTTTTACACCGGTTCAAAAATTGTTAGCTAGGTATTTAAAATTCGTTCAGTATCACGGACCCACCGAGATTCAAATTTCGAATTATTTTCGAAGAGAATCCAAGTATTCCTCTCTCGCTTTCTTGTATTCAAAATTCAATTCTCGTATTCTTTCTTTTGGCGACAACTGTCGTACGGACTTACTTCTTCTACATCTATACACTTTCTCATATAACTCCTACAATTTTTCGGACTTTTCAGATTTCGTTCTTTAAAAATATTATTCACTTAGCCAACCACAGTTTCTTTGGTATTTCTCCATCATGCCTTTCATTCACATTTACAAAGTTTATTTAATATAAAATATTTAAGGCGTTGTTTGAAAATGCTATAGTTTTTATTGATAATTGTTAGTAAATAAGCTACAGTAGCACATTATTTAAACATAAAACGGTCAAAAAGCCTGCCAGGAATTGAGCTCGGGAACATTTTTTGCGTAAACTCTTACCGTTAGGCTAAGGCCACACCAAAGTGATTCGCTTAGTGATAAGCTAGGTGCTACGTGACTAATAGACTTGGTTACTTCAGGCTTGGTCACACCAAAGTGCTTCGCACAAATTCATTTGAAATTTGCGAGCGATTGAGTCAACAAACGATGCCACTCTCAAAACTAACCAGAAAGCTACTTCTCTCAGAGAATTTAAGTTTAAAATTTCGAACATCTCAAATTTGAACTTGGGTGCATCATAATATAAATAGGCCAAAGCCCGTACGACCGTTGTCGCCAAAGAAAGAATACGAGAATTGAATTTTGAATACAAGAGAGCGAGAGAGGAATACTTGGATTCTCTCCGAAAGTAATTCGAAATTTGAATCTCGGTGGGTCCGTGATACTGAACGAATTTTAAATACCTAGCTTACAATTTTTCAACCTGTGTAAAAGGGGACGATGTTTAAATGATATATATAAACAAATTTTACATTTATGAATACATATTTTCATAAATGTAGAATTTGTTTTACTTACGTGAATATTTCACGGGTTGCAACTAGTAATGTTAATGTTATCTAGAAGTATGGAGTGGAGAGTTTCAACCTCTGTACAAAGAATTGCGGAATAAAGCTTCCTCCATCTTGTAAAATCACTTGGTGACACAATAAAATTAACCAACACGTCCGTTCGCTAGGAGACTCACTAGGTGACTTATAGTCACGTAGCGTGACGCGAAGCGTGCAGTGTGGCCATTGCGAGAGTATGGGGTGCATTGGTTCGCTAGGATATGTCACCTAGCTCAGAGCGTGGCTCTAGGCACCAAGCGAGGCTCCTACCTGTGCGGCCGAGGCCTTAGACCACAGCTGCTGACAGATAATTACAGAATAAACCATAATATACCAGTTTTTTCAGCACACACAAGAACTGAATTTTTTATTGATTGTAAAATTTTACTACTGCAAAATATAATAACACATCTTTTCTTTTTGTTTCAGATTCCTGAAGCTGCACTCTGAATTTTTAAACAAACCACAGTAGTTGATCGACGAATGTAACTGAATGATCGACGAATTTAACCAATCGTTGTTAACATAACTGTATTCCTAAACTATGCTTAATATAAAAGTAACCGTTAAAGTGCTGTGATACATTAATGTGTTTGTTTTTTTTTTTAGTAATATCGATGGGCACGGTTAAGCTAAGTGCGATGTGATGTTAAACGATAAAAGCTAAAATATCAATTTACATTGAAATAAAACAAAAATAATTTCCAGTGGGCAATCATCAAGTGATTAAGTAATGATCGATAGTAAATTTCTAATCATTTCATAAAATGGAGTGGCTTAAGTGTAAAAATATTAATAATTGTACCATTAAATATACATTAAATCTGAGGGCAATACCGCCTTAATATTTAATAGTGGTTATTGGTTAATCGACTAAAAAGGTAATTTATATTGAAAAACTAACTAAAACTAACAACAATTGGACGTATATATGATACACGTGTATGTATACAAAAAGAGCCTAACCCACATTTAACCTTTTTTAAGATAATTGGGAAAAGATCGATAATAATGATAGGCTAGCACTTGAAGACTACAGGGAAAGAATCGTGTAAGTCACCATTTGATCCATATTTACTTAACAACGCAGTTTTGTTTACAATATTTCTTCTTCTTCTTAAACTTTCTGTAGACTCTCAAGAGTCTGTTACTGCAAGATTGTCCGTCTGTGATGCTGAGCTCCAGCTATCTCTCCATCGTTTCGGGGGTCTCCCTGGCGGACGCCGTCCATCCGGCACCCCATGCAGGGCTATGTATGGAATTCTTGTGGAATTGATTCTCTGTACATGTTGGTACCAGTATTGTCGTCGCTATCGTCCCCATCTGACCACATCCTGGACCTCTCGGATTGTAGTGTTCCTTACACGATCACGCAAAGTCTTCCCAGCAATAACTATAAGCAATTACAATATTTGATACTATTAAATGGAAAAACCAACAGCATAAAAAGTTAACAGTCAATGAGATATATAGTACGCTTTCAAAATATGGCGTACAAGGAAAGAAATGTGTAAGTCAACACAACATTCACGTTCTTTCAACTTCTTCTTCTTCGCAGTGTCATGCCAGGTCCCCCCAACGTTGAATATCACTTGAGAGTAGACATTTTTATCCCCGGCAGCCCGAAAAAGATCTCCAACGCCCTTTATGCCAGTCCAATCACATATATTACGGAGCCAGGAGATTTGCCTCCTGCAAACACCTCTTCGGCCTTCTATTTTGCCTTGGATGATCTTTCAACTAAGCAGTCTATATTTTATGTGTATCCCGAAAATTTTGGAAATAAAGGATCATCAGATGAGGTGTGCTCTATGCTAGATAATTTTGTTTTTTTACATTTAGGTGCAGAAATCGAATATTTTTTTATTTCTGCGGTGGACAGAACAACAATTACACAATTTTTTGATTCCATCATTTTTTTGTCCACGTTACAAAAATATTGGACTTCGTACACATGACATTCTCCATACGAGGACACTCTTATATGGAGTGCGATAAAAACATTGGTATAATGTATCAAAAAACGCGAGTAGAAAAGCCTTCTGGACGGATTGATGTAACAAAAACGCGAGTAGAAATGCCTTCTGGATGGTTTGATGTAACAAAAACGCGAGTAGAAATGCCTTCTGGATGGATTGATGTAACAAAAACGCGAGTAGAAATGCCTTCCGGATGGATTGATGTAACAAAAATGCGAGTAGAAATGCCTTCCGGATAGATTGATGTAACAAAAAATTCAAGAGTAAGACCATCTCATCTCCTTTTGATGTAATTGAGGCTGATACGAATATATCCACTTTCAGATCATGAACAAGTTTTGTAACGCCATTTTATAATAAAAAAATGTCCTTTTCCAAGCCGACCCATTCGGGAATTACGAATTGAAAAAGAACATACTAGATGGATATCTCATAGAAGGCATTTTAATAGTTCCTGGGAGACAACACATGTGACGGACAATAAAAAATGGCATAACACTCGTACTGAATATTTTAACCTTGATACTGGAGAATTCATCTTGCCTAACCAAATATATAAAGATACATTGCCAGTTGCAAAAGATAATACATTGCCAGTTGCAAAAGATGCCAAATATATAAAGATACATTGCCAGTTGCAAAAGATAAATATAAAATCTTTTGGATTTTTCTAAGTTTTGTAGCCCCCAAGCAGCCATTTCCCCCCTAAATAATTTGATTTAAGTTTTATTCTTATTTTAAAATTTTTATTCTTAAATATTTGTAATTTTTTATTAGAATTTATCTAAAATAAAAATTAATCTAAAAAATTTACAATTGTTCATTGTCTAAAGCACTTTAATAAAAAATGGTAAGGTCGTAAACATAAAAAATTTGCTATCTCAAAATCTTCATTTCATGACTTACATCCCTTTTTCCCGGTAGTCTTCACTTGTGATCGAGTATGGTTGTTAGATGTCCTTCTAATGAAAAACACCCGTGTGAAGTATTGGTTTATATTGTACAAGCTGTTTGTAAGAACGTGTATGAAACATTTTTTCCAAGACGTGTTTATGTATTTCTAGTATGCAGGATTTATTTCAACCATCCAAACATGTGTAGCGACCGTGCGTGCGGTCACTGAACCCACTGAGGTGACCCTTGGCCGCTCGGTCATTGAACCCGCACTGTAGGGAATGCGAGACAGCGCCGGGCGAAGGTCGCCCGCGCGGTCATTTAACTCACTAGTAGCGAACAGCGAGAGCGAGACACCGATATATATCTTGCCTCTCCTGCAGACCGTTGTATGAAATGTATATAGGACGCGCAACAATAACCATGTGTCCGGCGAAGCGAGACAGCGACATGTTCTGCGCCGTTCTATACATTATAAATACAGACGCTCTCAATAAACTCTCTCTCTTTACTTATCTCGATCTCGATGACTTTTATTCAAACAACCTCATCCTTCTATGCGAAACACAAGTCCCTAAACATGTATGATTTTATATGAACACTGCACATATACACTATACTCCACCTCAAGCCAAATGTTGCCACCACACATTGAAATATCTACAAAAATCTCCTTGTGTTCTATTTTACGTTGATAAGTTTTCCGCATTTTTCTTACCAAATATGTTTTTTAAACTTCGACAGATGCTGAGAAGCATCTTATCTAATGAATGCAGCCATAACATTAATCCTATCCTTACGCTAAATTTACAATATATTTATACATTTATTTTTATTTTTTTATAATCTGTCAGTCATAGTGAATTTGAATCCCGAGTAATAGTAGTTTTGAAGAGACTGCTCTCTCAACGGCGCTATACACTCGGGTTTGAATCCCGAGTAAAAAGAGCATTGAAGGGACTGCTCTCTAAACAGCGCTATATACTCGGGTTTGAATCCCGAGTAAAACAGTCTTGAAGAGACTACTCTCTAAACGGCGCTATATACTCGGGTTTGAATCCCGAGTAAGGAGAATCTTGAAGAGGCTGATATAGTAAGAACAGTCTTGAAGAGGCTGCTGCTTCTGAATAGTTATTAAAGTCGCTAGTTGATTTGATGAAATAACTTTAAAGGAAAAAAATCCCCCAATGTATTTTATTTCCACGAAAATATTCTATAGAAAATGGCTATTACTTAACCTAAATGACAAAGAATTTTTTTTCTTTTTCTGAGATATTTTCATAAAAAGACAATTTACAAAGGGTCGTTTTGAGAGGTTGGGACTTCCTCAAGGGAAATAATATATTAATAGCTTCTCGACTGACAATTTTTGGTAGAACCACATAATGTTAATAAATTAGAGAACCGTTTTGAACAAGCTAGTTAAGTGAAACCAGTAAACTGGCAAAATAGAGTGAAATAACATTAATAAGCTATTAGATTTTTTCTGTTTAATTAGAAATTCTCAAGAGTTGTTCAACTGCTATGCTAGCGTTAATCGCTGGAGTCACTATTATTATTTATTTTCTCAAAACAGGCTTATCCCAATTAACATACTCGTACATTGAAAAAGACAAGAAATGTTAACATTAAAAAAAATTATATAAAATTAAAAAAATTATATAAAATTTTAAAAAAATATATAAATGCATACATATATATATTATACTCACAAACATACACACATATATATTTAAAGTCACTTAAATATGAGAGCATATACAAAGAGCCCAACATTATAAAATACATCAAAATTGGGAGGCTACATTGGGCGGGGCATGTAGCAAGAATGTGAGAAGAGAGAATGCCTAACAAGGTACTCTTTTCCAAGCCCCAAGGAAGACGTAGCGTGGGCAGACCAAAGCTTAGGTGGATGGATGGGGTGCAGAATGATACAAACGTGATTGGCATCAGGGGCTGGAGGAGTGCATCCCAGGATAGGAGGGAGTGGCGACAACTGCAGGAGGAGGCCAGGGCCCACAATGGGCTGTAGTGCTATTGATTGATTTGATGATGTGGTATTGTTAGCAGAGAATTAAGATAAATTACAGGGCCTGATAAGCGAATTGTATGAGTGATGTATAGAAAAAGGTCGGAGAATGAATGTTGCAATATCTATGATAAAATTATGGTTTTAAAACATTGTTAAAGGAAAAGTTAATGTGATTAGTGGGGGGTTAATAAAACATCGGAGATAGTACAAGAATTCTGCTGTTTAGGTTGTATTTTCTCAGATAATTAATGGAAGAGTTAGGAGGGATATTGAACGACATCTTGCAATAGGAAACAAAGTCAATGCGGTACTAAAATATATATATATGTTGTTTATAGTTAAGGCAAAACATTGTGGAGGTTTAAAGACATTGTAATTTATTTTTATTAAATACTGTTTATTCCACTTTTTTATGACGGTATAACCCTACCGGTTTCAAGGCTTTCACCTCATCTTCAGGGGAGCGCAAACAAGACTAAATGCTTCCTCATCTTCAGGGGAGCGCAAACAAGACTAAACGCCAGTTCGAACAGCATTTAGTCTTGTTTGCGCTCCCCTGAAGATGAGGTGAAAGCCTTGAAACCGGTAGGGTTATACCGTCATAAAAAAGTGGAATAAACAGTGTTTGATAAAAATATATTACAAAATATATATACTCGAACCGGACCGTATCAAAATCTGTCAGAAATATAGTCCAAAACAGTATTTTAGTGCCAACTTTGATGTATGGGAGTGAAACGTGAACGTTGAACAAGACTGAAAAGAGCCAAATAAATGCAGAAAAATTGCGTGAATTTAAAAGAATACATGGGTTGACAATGCATGATAGAATATGGAATGAAGCGATTAGGGATGAGTGTGAACGTAAGGCTGATGTGTTGACTAAGAAAGAATACTCTGAGATGGCTTAAACATGTGGAATGAATGAAAAAAGACTGATAAAACAAGTGAACAGTGCAAATGTGAGTGGAAGACGTGATAGAAAAATACCAAAGAAAGTATGATTGGATCAAGTGGATGATATTTTGAACGAAGAAAAAGACAAACAAAGATATATTGTAGGAACTGTGTGAGAAGGCTTACGGATGTGGAAGAGGAGAAATATACGTGTCGCGATAGGAAAGTCTGGCGCTCTCTCCTTTCTGCCTACCATGATAGGGAGTTGGCGTGATGGTATTGTACAATATTAACACATTATCTAAGTCCTTTTTACACTGTTTTTTTATTGTGACTTAGTTCACTAACTAAAGAAGCCTTCAAAAGGTCTTATAAATAAACGAGAACAAGATTACACTTTTTTTATCGTTTCCACTTAACACAAACATATTTTTTAAGATGATCTTAAAGGTCAGTTATCAATTTAATAGTAAAAACATGAGTTTGTAAATTCTTAAAGACGATCTTTTCAGACGAATTTTTATATAGATATACTTTTTAGGTTTACATTGATTATTAAAATTATACTTTGTAAAAGTCGAAAAAAATTATATTTAAATTAAATGAAGAAAGCGATACGAAGAAATAGACCCAACAAAGTTTTTTTTAATTATCGTCTAGAATGATAAAAGCAAGATTATTGTTACGAAGATGCGTGTATTAACCACTTGACAATTTTGCCCGAGCGGGACTCGGGCACGAAGTTTCTTTTTATACTGACGAGCCCGAGATCTTGTTTCAACTTGCTTTCTTAACCTTTCCTTCCCTGTGTTGGGTATCTTCTACACGTTGCTTCTAATAACCATCAATATCTCTATAAATATAATAAATACAAGGTTAAGATTTTAGGTATTCCTCCATAATATATTTACGCATTGATTTAAAAAATAATATTAATAATAATCAGAATTTATCGACTACATTGAGGTGTTTTGTAAAGATCGAAAACAAATTCGCATTTAAACGCTGCGAGTGCCTTGTCTTGACGATAGGTGAATAGTATGCGGGAAGCGCGACACTATATTCGCATCTCACTCTTGCATACTAGACTGAATTGCGAGGAGCTGAATTGTCTCAATGCCGCAAGCATAAGCGTAAGCGCCGGGGTATGCGACTGACATTCCGCGCCACTAGTGGCTTCTAAGCTTGCAAATAGGTTAGACGTACGCCCGTTCCGTGAGCGGTGCCAGATGGTTTTTTAATGTTTTCAGCACATAAATCTCAATTATTATAATTTTTAACTTCAATTATAATTAATTAAGGGGATTATCTATGAATTTTCTTATTTTTTCGATTTAAAATCGCTAATTTTTTATTGCGTACTCACTACCCAACACCGGAGCACGCGAAGTATTTTTATCACCGTAAGGGAAGGGTTAAAACGGAATATATTTTCGTATAGAATTTATTTGTTCACAGTTCGTCATTGTGTTACGTCGCGTGTTAAAAATCCGACTGTTAAGTGATTAAGGGAAGTGTGGATTTTGTGGAGTATCAATATATGAAAGAAGACGGGATGTTAATATCAGAAATGAATGCGTGAATAAAATTGATGTAAACAAGTCAGTAGTGCAAGGTGTGCATGAAAGAGGTAGTCAGGAAAACTTGGCTGGATCAAACAGGTCAGATTTTAAAAAAAAGACAAGTGTAATATGAAGAATTGAAGATTTTATATGACGAAATGTATAAATATGGAGGAGGCGAGAGATGTGTGTTTGCATCAGGGTTGCTAAATTTACAAAATCACAAATCGGGACATTCACTATTTCGAACGATCAAAAAAAAAAGACGTTAAAGAATTAGGGAAGAAATTAAGAAAAAATACATTTTAATTAAATTATAATATAAAAGGAAAAAATAAGTAATATAAAAAACTTATTTTATATTTTTGTGTTCACCACAGGTTTAATTTAGGTTCACAACTAGTTTCGAAGACCACCGTCTTCTTCGTCAGGTGAATATAAACTAAGTTGCTAAAATATATTCTGTACAAGTGTAAATAACCAAATATAAAAGAGGTGAGTTAGGGGAGTGAAGTGGGGAGAGATGTTATACAATGGTGAATGGGGCGGGGAAAAAATATGTGAAAGTGAATGTGAATCTTTAAGACAGGGGGGGATTTTAAATTGGGAACCAAATCCCCCCCTGTCTTAAAGATTCACATTCACTTTCACATATTTTTTCTACGCCCCATTCACCATTGTATTACATCTCTCCCCACTTCACTCCCCCTACCTCACCTCTTTTAAATTAGGTTATTTACACTTGTACAGAATATATTTTAGCAACTTAGTTTATATTCACCTGACGAAGAAGACGGTGGTCCTCGAAACTAGTTGTGAACCTAAATTAAGCCTGTGGTGAACACAAAAATATAAAATTAGTTTTTTATTTTACTTATTTTTTCCTTTTATGTAAAAAATGGCACCACAAAGTGAAACGATAGTCTTTTCGAAGATTCAAAAAATTATAATATATCTAAATAAGTACATATGTATACAGAAGAGAACATATAAAAAATAGTCGCATATCATAAATATCCGCAGGAATCACAGTTATTAAAATATATTGATTAGATGCAATTACATTTTTATTTAAATGCAAAAATTTATACAATCATAACAGCTTTATTAAAAGTATTTTCCAAGCTTTTAGCTTGTTTCGCCATCTTCGCTCGATAAAAAAAATCTAGTCATTACAATTGTAATCAAAAATTTTATTTGATCATTAGTTCAGCTTCTACTGTTTTTATTAATAATCTGTTTCTCTCCTTTCTCCAGGCTGCACTCATTAGACTAAATATTCTTTCGCAAATTGCATTGGAATGTGGAATTGAGAGTATTTGGACCACAATTTTTTACAAATTTTTGCATGCGGAATGATCTTTATTTTACAATTTTTTTTAAGTCGGGATTTTCAGAAGAAATCCGGGACTCGACAATCCCGCTCAAATAGGGACGTCTGGCAACCCTGGTTTGCGTAGAAAACTTTGGTGGTCTGTTCTCTTTGCCTACCACGCAAGAGACACGGCTTGATGATATGTATTATTAAATGATTGGTCCTTTATACTTGCAAAATTCCACTTATGTATTTCTTCCTCATATTTTAGCGATATATTTTTTTAAAATTTTGGTCGATTCTCATGGCCGAAGGTCTTGACCTCTCCGGTCCACCTGCCCATCTTTGCCGTCAACGATCAACGAAAATTTGTCATGTGTCAATGTTTGAAAGAAGTCGGAATGAAGACATCAGAAATAAACGTTTAGCGGTATGTCCTTGTTGGACGTGCTGATGATTTTGATTGTTTGGTATTTAAAATAAAATACGTCGATTAGCAATGCGGAAAGTGAGAGTGAACAATCAATGAATAGTAAACAGCAATGAATGGTCAAATGATTAATAATCTTTATTTATCGATAAGTAGGTATTTATACATATTCAGAACGGGGCGCGTGAGTGCGCCCGCAATATATTTTTATCTCACTCCTGTGCGTGTAGATATGATTGCAGACGTTGCGAATAATATTGTGGGTAGATAATTTGTTGGCCGAAACGGCGAGACAGCGCGATGCGTTCTCTTTCTACTGTGGAATGTATCGTAAATAGTATTTGTGGGTAAACAATATTAATGTTCTGGTATGCGACCTTTGGACATGTCCGAAGGTCGTTTCGTCGGTCGTTGACCGTGCGTGTTGACAATATTCAGGGACGACCGTAGTCCCTACAAACGCATTAATAAAATGGATGTTTAAAGTGAGGTGAAGAAATGAGATTTAAGATTGCATGAACATAATGAGAGAATTAATGATGAAAGAATAACTCAGCGTGTATACAAATCAAAAGTGCAGTGTGCATGGAAGAAGCTGACTGAGGAAAAAATGATTTGACCAAATGTACCAGATTTTGAAAGATAGTTAAGGTAGGAGTATGAATAATAGAAGATTGCGTATAACGAGATACGTCAATGTAGAGGAGGCGAGAGATGTGTTTTTGCATAGAAAACTTTAGAGATATGTTATATCTGCTTACCCCGCAAGGTAAACGGCGTGATTATATAGAAAAACTGGTCTTTATTAAGACAGCAAAGCTGAAACATATAGATTCTATCTAATAAATTCGTATTGAGACGTTTCCCATTATGGTATTTACGTTTAAATATTCGTTTTACCTTTCCCAATTCTACCTCGCATTGTTACTCCTGGCCTATTATTAAACAGTTTCGTGAAGTTACAATTCTGACATGTTGATTTATTATGTTGGATCGCATTTATCCAATGCGTCATTCAAAATAATAATTTGTATTTTTGGTTCGTTAACTATTCAAAAGTTTGTCTTTTTCACAATACTGAAATATTGAAATTATAATAATCGTTTGATAAGTTTTCGAATCGTTTCAACATTCTGTCGCCGCGCTTTTATAGTGAAGTAGACAGACTAAATAGATCTCTATACTGGAAACATTAAAATTAAGTCATTTCACAAAATTCTATGATATTTTATCGAAAGTAAAACCAAGTTCACATACTATCTCTATTGATAAGTTTTCGAATCGTTTCAACGTTCTGTCGCCGCGTTTTTATAGTGAAGTAGACAGACTAAATAGATCTCTATACTGGAAACATTAAAATTAAGTCATTTCACAAAATTCTATTTTATCCAAAGTATAGCCAAGTTCACATACTATCTCTATTGTATAATATCCTTCACTGTCCCGCTGCCCTCTCGTATCTTTTCGAAAATTTTCAACATCTTTCCGAACATGGACTTGAGCTACGCTCAAACAGAGATTGTCTCTTGGCCTTCCTAGTTCACCGCTCTTTTTTTCCGTCGTCATTTACTATCCATGCAGTTAAACTCTGGAACCAGTTACAAACCAATGTTAGACTCGCTCCGTCATTTGAATGCTTTCACAGAAATTTTCAAATGAAACAAAACTGTATTTTGACGCCACTACGGAGTAGTCAATCGGTCCGAAGATCAACCGATGTAAAGCTAAGTGGAGTTCACTTCGGAAAGTACTAACTCTATTTGTATCGAGTTGTGAGATCAATAATTATTGGAAGTTTTTTTGCGACCGTTTTGTTTGGTTGGCTGGAAAAGATTGCCACGTCACCTGGTAATAAATCCCCCAGATTGTTTACAATGAAGTGTTTAATAAATAAATATATTTGTTTTGTTTGTAATTTGTCCAAGGGGATATCCCTTGAGAGAAATTTGTCTTTTAATATCCCCTTGAGAGAAATTTGTACTTTAATATCCCGTTGAGAGAAATACATTTTTTTTTCGTTTTAAACCCTATGTTTTTTTATTGTCTTGTATTGTTGATTGAATTTGATTTCTTTTTCTTTTACTTTCCGTGGTTTTCTTTACACGGAAATGTTTAAGCATCATATTTAAAAATGTACATACTCGTATATATCCTTTATTGGAATTTATTAAGATATTGAACACTTGACCTTTTTTTTTCATATCAACTATATTATGTAAAAAACAATTAAGATTCTTTTATTTTGTCAATAAATAAATACAATTTCGGTAAAAACTTTGGTTAAAATAACAATTGTTTTTTTTCATATATCTTTAAATTATATATAGTACTATCATACCATTTGCCTGTTGAGGTAAGCTGAAAGGACGAAGTGTCAATTTTTTCCATCATAGTATACTTATTTCGCCTCATCCACGTACATACAATATCTCATACACCTTATTTTTCTCTCACTCCTTACTTTTCCTTCTTTCGAAATTTCATTTATTTGGTCCTACTGTTCTTTTCTCGGAGGTAATATGACATGACTTTCACTCAACATTATAAATTCATTAATTAGCTTTTCGTCATACATCTCTTCAACTTCCTCTTTTTATGTTACTTCACACATCAGTTTTTAGCTAAAATTCATTCTTAATAAATAAATATCTAATTCTGTTATACATCGACTCACTACATATTCTTCTGAGTACATGCATTTTCACTGAATCAACTCTTTTTGTATTACGATGTACATAGTAAAAATATTTATTGAATGTTTCAGCTAGTTATAACACTCGATATATAAAAGAATATTAAAAAAAAATTAATAAACCTCAAAATATTAATATTTTTAATGTTTCATTATATTTTTTTCAGAATATAATAAACAACGTTGTCCTATTAAAGAGTGAACAGAAATTGCAAAAAAAAAGAATACATTAAAAAAGTACATGAAAAAAAAATAATGTTTTAAGTGTTTTTAAAATATATATAAAAAGTAATGATACCAAGAAAGTTATTACAGTGAAAAAAAACTTATTAATAAGGCTAATATAAATAAATAAACTATAAAAAAAAACAAATTAATGATAACATAAAAAAACAGATCATACAAAAAACATTAAACTAAAAATGAGACGAAAACATGAAGATGAAAAAGAAATGGAATCCATATGTGAATAGAAATAAGTGTACCTGATTGGCCAGGCATGCACAACACTCTAAACGAGACCGCTTGCACATCCCTGCGGGACTCGGTGGAGTGGTGGGACCCAGTCTTGTTGGCCAGTCTTGCTGTCTTGGCCACCATCAACGTCCTCGTGATTGCCGGCAACTGTCTCGTTATTGCTGCCGTCTTCTGCTCCTCCAAGTTGAGGAGTGTCACAAACCTCTTCATCGTTTCCCTTGCTGTTGCTGACCTCCTGGTGGGCCTTGCTGTTCTTCCGTTTTCAGCCACTTGGGAAGTATATAAGGTAAGTTGTGCTTCACATTTAATTATGTATATTCTAAGCTATGTTAATACCATCATCATCATTGTCAACCAGGGTCGATCCACTGCTGGATGAAGGTCTCCCCAAGTTGACTCCAAATAGTTCGGTTTTTTGCTTGTTGATGTCACGTGATGCTGCCATGTTTCCTGACTTCATCTATCCAACGTACCTTCGATCTTTTTTTGGACCTCTTTATGCTTCTTGAGTACCATTGGATTATTTCGGATGTTCATCGGGAGTCTGACATTCTGGCTATGTGTCCTGCCCATTGCCACTTCATTATTTTGCACACCTTTATAACGTCTTCTATCTTTGTTATATTGCGAATTCAGGTGTTTCGTTTACGGTCTCTTTTAGTATATTCCAACATGCATCTCTCCATGCCCCTTTGTGCGGTCTGGAGCTTTTGTGTATTATTTACTGTGAGCGTCCATATCTCGCAGCTATATGTAAGTAAGTACTGGGAGAATACACTGGTTGTAGACCCTTCGCTTCAAGGATATTCCGGAGATTACTTTTGAAGATGTTGTTCAAACGTCCAAATGAGCTCCATGCTAGTTTTATTATTCGTGCTATTTCCTCCGATATGCCACCTACAAAGGAAATAAGTTGGTCCAGACACTAATATATAAAATATCATGCTATATAATATGGTCAAATAAATACGCATTATTTCAAAATATAAACTCTTGCAATTTTCTATAGCCACGATTTTTAAGTATTGTAGATACGCTTTGAACGGAACTCTTGTGTTTCAGAGAGTAGAAAGAATAAAATACTTGAGTATTAATTTTAACAGTAGGCTCTCATTTGGTCTTCACGTGGAGGAACTGTATAAGTATGTTTATGGAGTATTGATACTTGTGATAAGAGTCTCTAAGTCATTAATTCATTCATTTAACACTTTTATTGCAAATATAATCTGGCGGGCGTATTGCCAGGCGGCCATCTCTTCCAACCAACCAGACAAAAGTAAATGAAGCAAGTTACGTGGTCACATAAATCATTCAAATGACTATCCATCCCCACGAAATCCATAAACATATACGTGAGCACATGCCCACGAACCTCACAAAGACGGACAGTCACCCGAACATTATTTTTCACATAAAGTGAGATATCATCAATCAAAAGGAAAGAAAGGGATGGTGGAGAGGAAAGGAAAATAAAAATCAGGAATGAAACACGTTATTTTACTGACTACAAATTAAGAGGTTTTCAGTCGCTTCTTAAAGCATGCCAAGGACGGAGCGAGTCTTATATTGGTTTGAAACGGATTCCAGAGTCTCCCTGCATGGACAGTAAAGGACGACGTAAAGAAAGAAGAGCGGTGAACTGGAAAGGCCAATAAACAATCTCTGTTTGAGCGTAGCGCTAATCCATGATTGGAATTCTCGGCGAGATAAGAGGGGGTGACGGGACAGTTAAGGATATTATACAATAAAGATAGTATGTGAATTTGGCGTCTATTTCTAACATTCAACCAGTTCAATGCTTTCTGGTATGAAGTTATATGATCGTACTTACGTAGGTTGAAAATGAACCTTAGACACACATTTTGAAGACGCTGTAATTTGTCCAGCTGTTCTTCTGCAACATCCAAGTAACATACGTCCGCATTATACGTAGGGAGAGATCAGATCTCTCTACAGTGTACAGGTACATAGCAAATTAGAATGTAGATCATTGGTGTGGAATCCATGGGAATTCGTTACTCTTAAATGCTGGAGAAAGTCCAAAATACATTTTTGAAGTATTTCTACTTACATGAGTGGGGGCTTCCCCCTGTAACTATTCTAATTAGTTTCTTCCATGTATGTTGGGATACTACTCGTACCTTCTAATTGTCAATCCAACTTTGTTACAAAAGGCATGGTTTTATGCTCCTAACAACTATTCGACATATAGAAATATTGATTTTTTTAAACTCGCAATAAATAGAAATAATTGGTCAAATGATTTTCCTTTCTTACGCGACTTGTCTCTTTTAAAAAGGGTCTAAGATATTGACATCTTAAACATTTTAGAAATTGCTTTGAGCTTTCTTAGTAATGAGCTAATATTTGTTTATTAATTTTTATTTCTTTTTATTGTTTTTATTAATCTTTAATTTTTAAATGAAATTGGGTTTAACCTGTACGTGTAAGCTTTATGAAATAAACATCATTTTTAAGATAAATAATCCATTTATTCTTCTTCTTCCCCGCATGTTCAATGCTGAGTGTAGTGGTCATCTGCTACTAGTATAATAGGACTAGAGTGTATTTGATGTCTCCATTCTGACTCGTCCTTTGCCAAGTAGAATGTGACGTTTAAAGACGATTCTGTCAACTCCATCCACCTTATAGTAAACTTTCCTCTAACTAGTTTTCTCTAAACTGCCCCCGTGGTCACCCGCTTCTCAAAACTTACGTTGTTCCTTCTTGCAACACGTCCTAAGTACATTGGTATACTTTTCCGGCTTCTAAAGTATTTCGAAGTAAACATTTTTTCTTGGAAATAGAGGCGTTAATGCACCTTGCAAGCCATAGGATACGGAGTATATGCCTCCAACATCACATCTCGAAGACATATGATATATCAAGCCTTTTTATTTTTTTTCTCATCGTCTATGGTTCTACTCCATGGAGAATACTATTATAGATAGAGATTTCACTTGACGGATTTTGATTATTTTGAGTATAGACTTTGAATTGATTTAACTCAAAATTGATTAAGCGATACATTGATGTCCTCAGTTAGATACAGGCAAAAGTCTAGTTTACTGGGGGCACGACAAATGAAAGGCAACAAACGCAGATCCATTAAAAGTGTGTGTTCGAATTAAATTACCTGTTGTTTTTTTCGCAAATTATGCATATTTCTTGTCATGTATAAAAAAATAAAAATAAATAAATAAAACTGCACAAGTATTTAATCAGGGCTTTCAGAAGCATTCCATTAGTGCTAAAGTTTTTAGGTGTCACACAAACAGAAAAAAGAGTAAAAAGCATGAACAAACTGAATATACAAGCTATTATACAATCAAAACAGATTGTAAGGAAATTAAAAGAAAATAGAAAACTATTTATTTTTTATTAATATCTAAAATAAAATTCCGTAATAGAGAAAAACACACGACTTCATTGAAAACAGACAAAGTGAATTTTAATTTGTGAAAGCATTACGTCACGAGAAAAATCACTCATTTTTATCTTACAATATGAATTTTTCTTTTAATTTCATTGGGGTAAACCTGTCCCCACATCTTTGTCACTTTTCATTTCTGAGGGTTATGATCGATGGCATATTAGTGGTACAGGCTGCGACGACACTACTACACTAATTTCGGTCACTTGTCGTTTACATAGCAGTGTACGGCTTCCCTTAGTAAAATATTTAATTAAATAAATCCTCTGGTTTTCCTGCCTCTGTTTTTCTTCCTAGTACACTTTCTTTAACCATCAATTCCTCCAAGTTTTCTGTCTCACGTCTGAAAACAGCAAAATACTCCTTAATTAAGCTTCTGAAATAGTGAGGCATTCGTTCTTCTAGCGGTCGTCTGGATTACTAGTATCCGACGCCATCACCACATCTGAAAGGAATAAATTATATTGCATGTTCTCCGGTTATTATTGAATATGTTTCAGCACCGTACAAAAATAAAGGAAAGTTCAAAGTTCGGACTAAGTTAGCGTTGATTAGACAAGCATTGTTAAAAATGCATCAATTATTCAGTTTAGTTCGATCCCACCACCCACCCTGTTATAGAGGAGAAAATAAATTCTCATCCAATACGATCTACACTAGAAGATCAAAACATTTTTATTTTTTTATGTGTATGACGACACTGGCCAAAGTGTCTCCTCTTCCAGTAGCGGCACACTTGAGTGTGAAATTAATAATAGTAACAAAGGATTTAAGGTCCAACGACACGGGATAAGGAAAAGAACTTGCTGCAGATTAAATGACTTAGGGTATGTAGTTCAAACAACCTAGTAAATGGCCAGTACTTTCACAAAAAACTTCAAATGCGGTCTAACTATCCTTAGACACCATTAGATCGGTGTAGTCAATAAACCCGTTGGCATCGTACGGACTTGATTAATGTACCCTTGGTTAAAGCTTATGCGCCTCAAATCAAGTATCAAATATTAAATAAAATAAAAATAATATAATCAAAGTAGCATCACGCCGTTCAGAATAGACAGAAAGTTCAGAGCGCCAGACTTTCGTATCTCGATAAATATTTCTCCTCTTCTATTTTTTATGTTTTATCCACTTTGCACAGATTTCTCCTGTTAAAGAAAGAGGGTCTGCTTCTAGCGTTAGCTTATTCGTTAGGAAGAATATCAGCCAGGATTCTTCTCATACTGCTAGGCGGTACCGAGAATATATCAACAGTGTCATTCAGTTGGTTCAATATCTCTATACCACACGTGACTGAGTGTTTAGCCATGATATTCGTTCTGTAAGTTGGTATGTAGAACAGATGGTGATTCCTTTAACGGCTATATTTATTATGTACATAAACTTAGTGCTTCTAGAATCGCGGGACAGTTAAGGCAACCTTTAAAAACCTTAAGTAGGAATGTCGCAATGGATTCTTGCCTTCTTGTTCCGAAGCTTCTATAGTTACACACCGTGAGAAGTTCGACATGGTGAGCATATTTTGTATAATCGCCCTTTGTTCTGTATCTATATATATTTACACCTCATAAAAGTCCTAAGATTTCTCTGACTTTAAGGTTTCCATCTTTCAAAAAAACATACACTTATATCCAACCATAGATTCCTTGATCTTCGTTTCGAGGCTTGTATAGTTACACACCGTGAGAAGTTCGACATGGTGAGCATATTTTGTATAATCGCCCTTTGTTCTGTATCTATATATATTTACACCTCATAAAAGTCCTACGATTTCTCTTACTTTAAAGTTTCCATCTTTCAAAAAAACATACACTTATATCCAACCATAGATTCCTTGATCTTCGTTTACTATATCTTCTATTCATACTTTCACAGTTTCTTTGTTTTATTTGTATTTTTTTATTCATTTGTTCTTCATGTCCAAACCATCTAAGAATTCTCTTCTTTATCTTATTCAAGACATCAGCCGTAATTTCTCACTCGCCAATAATCTAATAAATATATAAAACTAATAAAATAAAGACATAAAATTTAATAAAACAATAATTGCCTCAAAACCACATGAATATTGTCACTTTGACGCCACACAGTAACGTAATTTTGTGGTATTCATGCCATGAAATGGCGCCTTAATGAAATAATGACAGTGGGTAATAAAGCTATTATCCCATATCCGATAAATACACGTCTTCATTACAGGCTCGCCGAATTTGTGTGATTTAGCCTTTCTAATACACGACGTGACCCTATCTAATTATCCGCCTGTAATCTCGCGACTCGTAGTACTATTTGATTAGTTGGCCCGCAAACCGCGTCTCTAATTTCATCCCCGTGAATGGAGGCTGTCCCTTGTTCTTGTATGTATTTCTAGCGGAGACATAAAGGAACTTGCTAAGTGAATAACTAAATTCTACTATCTTCTCAGTTAATGGTTAGAGTTTGGTCTTTGTTGATAAAAGCAAACATATATAATTACCACCATTCTCAAGTTGGTATGAAACTTGTCTTCCAGACCGCGGGTTACTTGTTCGTTTCTCGCTGAAGTTCATTTTAATAATAATAGTACTAGTTAAATAATAATTTACATAGCCCCCTTTTGAGAGTAGACTCTCCGCAAAGGCATTTTTACTCAAGACTAAAAACCACTATTATTGAGGGCAAATAAAAAATATTACAACGTAAATGTTTATAAGTTGAGTGTTAGGTAAGGTCTGGAGAAATTGGTGATTGCGAAGACAGTTGAGGAAAGGCGATCAAGAAGAAGATGGGCTATGAAATGAAGAGGACAATTAAATGAGTTATAAGGGTCCTATTTAAGCAGTGCATTCAACATGGCCAAGGACCGGAAGAGATGTGAACAGGTGGTGCGCCGAATTCAAGACAAAGTAGAGAACCTCGACGCTTAGCATTGAATACACGATAAAGAAGAAGAAGTCTGAATAGAAAAGTGGATGCTGCGACCATTAGATTAAGTAATTCTCCGTATCTGCATATATTAATAGACAAAGTATTTGGCATGAAAACCGCTAAAGAATTAACCAACGAAGATGAACTACAAATAAACCTTTGTATCATAGATTTTCCGATATGTTATATGTATCATAGATTTTCCGATATGTGATATGTATCATAGATTTTCCGATGAGTAACACGTTCGAGTTGAGAACGAGCGCAGTGTTAGTTGTTTTGGTAAAAGCCAAAATCTTAACAGGTCCAGTCCGGTTTTCACGTAAGACCTCTTTAAAAACCTTTCTACAATAGTTAGTTGGTAGAGATTGCCACAAGGCAATAAACCCGCCAGACTAAACTGTTAATAACAAAAATGTTATACAATCCAATTATTGTTCATAAAATTAAAAAAAAAACCTTTTCTTTGTTCACCAATGAAATACAATACATTTTGAAACTACTTAATTCGTCGTTTCAATATATAACCTCCTGAAAGACGTCTTGAAATATTTTTTTCAGTTCTCCCTTTCCAAGGCTTTAGGCGTCGCGGTGCGACACACTGGATTGAAAACAACCTTCCCGTATAAGTAGAAAATTTAGTAAAACTTTTTAACGAAAGTAACAATAATTCTCGACATACTCGTAGAGTTAAATTCAGAACAGAACTTACTTATAATTTTCAGAATCAATCAACAGCTTTCATTAATCGATAAAAATTCATGCATTCGTTCATGTAATATCTGGATATTGAAGCACTTTGCAGAAAGAGAGCATTATTAAAGTTTTTAGGTTAAAAACAACAAGAGAAGGCACAGAACTCAATGATTGTCATCGAGCGTGTTTGAAATACGAACATACTCCGCACGTGAATAGGCTAAAACACTCGCACCTTGAAGAGCGCCCTTAACCCTTCCTTCCCTGTGATGTGTAACTAATAAACATTGCTTCTAAAAACTTTAATATCTTTATAAATATAATAAATACTGGGTTCAGATTTTAGGTGTTTCTCCGTAATACATTTAAGCATTGAATGAAAAAAATAATATTAAAAATTAGCACTTATCAGACACATCAGAAATATTTTGTGAAAATCGGGAATAAATTCACCAATACAATCAAACGTGTGCCAGTGTGTGACGTAGGTACATTAATTCTTTAAAAAAGGCTTTGGGTGAGGAAACGACGCTATTCCCGTCTCACTCTCACTCTACTTCGGTATATGGGAACGCAATAAATAGAATCTCAGTTCGCTCACTTCTCTCGCTTCAGTAGCTCGCGGGCTTTCGTTTGAGGTGGTCGCTTCGCCTATTTTGCGAACGTCGGCCGATGGTTTTTTCATGGTTTCAGCAATTAAATTTCAATTATTATCACTTTTGACTTCAAATAAATTAATTTCAGCGATTGGCTATAAATACTCTTATTTTCCAGATTTTAAATCGCTCATTTTTACATGTGTATTGAATACACAGCACCGAAAGACGTTGATTTTTTTACCACAGGAAGGGAAAGGTTAAAGAATCTATTGTCAAAACAACACTTCATTCTTCTCTTCTTCCAAGTGCCCTGTCGGGTCCCCCCAACGTTGGCGATCACTTCGGCGCATCCGTCTCGGTCCTGAGCCGCCCGGAACAGCTCCTCTACACTCCGGATGCCGATCCACTCCCTCACATTCCGCAGCCAAGACATCTGTCTTCTTCCGGGCCCCCGGTGTCCCTCGATTTTCCCCTTCAATATAAGCTGGAGCAAGTGGTACTTCTCTCCACGCAGCACGTGACCCAGATATGAAATCTTTCTAACTTTTATAGTGGACAACAACTTGTCAGCTCTAGCTCGCCTCAGGACTTCGGTATTTGTTACCATGTCTGTCCAGGGAATTTTGAGTAATCGACGATGCAACCACATTTCAAATGCTTCCAGTCTGTTCGTTGCCTGGACTTTCAAGGTCAACATTTCATTAACCGTCTTATTATGATAAACATTAGACGTCTGATGCGTGAAACTATTGTTACCAGATACATTATTGTTACCAGATACATTATCTTACCTGGATCTTTTATCTTCTTTAAGGTAGATTTTAATAGAAATACTTTGTTACATATTGTAGAGGATATTATGTCGCAACGTCCGGAGAATTATATTTTTTTTCGCATCACTCATAAAAGTTATATACTCGTATATATAAAACATCAACTTGTCATGTAAAATTAAATGGAACAAAAATCATATTTTTCCATTTTTTTTTGTCTACATGAGTCTCGTTTTCGAGTCACTGTGTGCCGACGCCGCCGAATCGGTTTGATTTATTCGACCGGATCGTGCCTGAATTTTCTAAATTTCCAATTAAATTTCAAATCAACTCGGGTCCCGATCAACAAGTTTTGTTAATGGCTCCGTTTTACTTTTCAGCTTTTTTTTATTTTACTTCGACAATGGCGTACACAAAAATAAAAAGCATTATGATTGTTGTCAGGGAGAGTTAAAAAAAACTCCTTGAACTCGTTGCTATATTTCATGTATTTTTTTTTTTTATAAATTTATTGTATTTTATACCACCTTCTTTGCACGTAGTAAAATCTGACAGGAGTATGATTGTGTGACACTCTCATCCAAAACACCAGAATTATTTTATATTGGCCTTATCAATTAGTGAAAATCAGACAGGAATAACGTATCAATCAACAATTCTCGGGACTAACCAATAGATGGTGCCTCTAATAACAAACCCATTTTCAGTTATTACCAATTTTTAGAAGTTACGTGTCAAACTTTCATGACATTCCGACATTGTGTCATTGAGGTACAGTGGTTGTAGTGATGCTGCTTTTGCTATTTTCAAAACAATGAAAAAAACCTAATTTTGTGTGTTAGTAAAACGTTGCTTTTTAATGGGAAAAAATACCGTTCAAAGTCACCGATGGCTTGAAAAGTATTATCCGGGCTCTGCTTCGTCGAAAACAACCATTTGTCGGTGGTATGCTGATTTGAAACGCGGTCGTACAGACACAAATGATGCTGAACGCTCTGGTCGTCCAAATGAGGCTGTTACACCAGAAAACATTAAAAAAAACCCCCTCAAAATCGTGATAGAAGATCGCAAAGTAAAGTTGCTTGAGATAGCTGACATCTTGAAGATATCATTTGGTAGTGTTTATACTATTTTGCATGAAAAAGCTTTTTTCGAAATGGGTGCCGCGTTTGCTCACAATGGAACAGAAACAACAACGCATCGATTATTCAGAGCGCTGTTTGGTCCTGTTTATGCAAAATAAACAGTTATTTTTGCGTCAGTATTGTGACAATGGATGAAACTTGGATCCACCACTATACTCCGGAATCAAATCGGCAGTCTGCTGAGTGGAGAACAGCCGGTGAAAGTCGTCCGAAGCGACCAAAAACTCAACAGTCAGCCGGGAAAGTTATGGCCTTCATATTTTGGGATGCGCAAGGTATAATATTCATCGATCACCTTGAAAAGGGAAAACCATCAATAGCAAATAATACATAGCGTTATTGGAGAGTTTGAAGGCAGAAATTGCAAAAAAACGGCCCCATATGAAGAAGAAAAAAGTTCTCTTTCATCAGGACAATGCACCGTGTCACAAGTCGATGGTAACAATGACCAAATTGCATGATTTGAACTTCGAATTGCTTCCGCACCCACCGTATTCTCCAGATTTGCCCCCCAGCGACTATTGGCTGTTCGCAGACATAAAAAAAATGCTCCAGGGAAAAAGATTTGGCTCCAATGAAGAAGATATTGCCGAAACTAACGCCTATTTTGAAACCAAAGATAAATCGTTTTACACGGCTGGCATAGAAAAGTTAGGAAAGCGTTGGAATAAATGTATCGCTCTTGAAGGAGACTATGTTGAAGAATAAAGAAGAATTTTGGTAAACAAATGTTGTTTTAGTAGTTAGTCCCGGGACTTATTGACCGATGTGTTACTTTTAAAAAGAATCTAGTTCCAAAGAGACTCGAATTCGCTTGCCCCAATTTAGATATCAGGAGTTTTATCAACTAGGTCTCAGAGATTGATATTTATTGTGCTATATTTTTTTTACTTAAAATATGTTTGGTCATTTAGAGACTATAAATTGGAGAGGTGCATGGCCGCGCGGCAACGCACTGGAGTTTCCGTGCGGAAGGTCGTCGGTTCAAATCCCGCGCTGTGCTACCTCGAATGACACAGACATTTTTTTCCATCTAGTATTCGAGGGTGTAAGGATACTTTTTCCATCTAGTATTCGAGGGTGTAAGGATACCTTTTCCATCTAGTATTCGAGGGTGTAAGGATACCTTTTCCATCTAGTATTCGAGGGTGTAAGGATACCTTTTCCATCTAGTATTCGAGGGTGTAAGGATACCTTTTCCATCTAATATTCGAGGGTGTAAGGATACCTTTTCCATCTAGTATTCGAGGGTGTAAGGATACCTTTTCCATCTAATATTCGAGGGTGTAAGGATACCTTTTCCATCTAGTATTCGAGGGTGTAAGGATACCTTTTCCATCTAGTATTCGAAGGTGTAAGGATACCTTTTCCATCTAGTATTCGAGGGTGTAAGGATACCTTTTCCATCTAGTATTCGAGGGTGTAAGGATACCTTTTCCATCTAATATTCGAGGGTGTAAGGATACCTTTTCCATCTAGTATTCGAGGGTGTAAAGATACCTTTTCCGTCTAGTATTCGAGGGTGTAAGGATACCTTTTCCATCTAGTATTCGAGGGTGTAAGGATACCTTTTCCATCTAGTATTCGAGGGTGTAAGGATACCTTTTCCATCTAGTATTCGAGGGTGTAAGGATACCTTTTCCATCTAGTATTCGATACCTTAGGTAGATGTAGTAATTTGACATTTTTGTTAGTTTTATGTAATGTATTTACATAAATAACTTGCTATTTATTTGAATCGAGGATTATATTAAAGTTAATAAAATAATTAAAATTGCTGAACGTCGTTACAAGATTGTATTGGGGTAAATTTGTGAAACATTACAGGAACCATGCTACGTTTTCTTTAGTATAGTGATATATTTTAACATTTGTGTGGTATTTAAGTTAAAAATACTATTCCTTATATGATGTTTCCTACAGTTTAAAATTCACACTAGAAATCTTCATGCGTCTGTGACATACATCCTTCTTACGTAGGCACTGTCCACTGTTGAGCCTTTAAACGTTACATAGTTCTCCTTGAGATATATCACTTATTAAATTATTCAACTGCATCATTATTTTCTTTAATACGATGGCATGCCTATTAGATTAATAACCTCCTCATTGGAAAGCGTGTCTTGCCAAGTTACGCCAAGTAACAAAATATCACATATTAGTTAGTCAAAAAGTTTTGAAAGTGACATCTATGGAGCAGAAGAAAAACCAAGCTGACACCATAGGCATCTTACATGGAACAACATGGCATATTTTGGCTGAAGTTTTGGGTTTCAAAAAACTGTGTGTACAATGGGTGCCGCATTTGCTAACAATGCAACAAAAACACGTTCGAATGCGACTTTCTGAGCAACATTTGGAGCAATTTCGAAAGGATAAAAAGGATTTTCTGCATCCATTCATCACTATGGATGAGACTTGGGTCTACCACCATGATCCTGAATCAAAACAAGAGGCTAAGGAGTGGTGTGAACCAGGCACTTTGGCTCCGAAGCGAGTTCGTGTCCAGAAATCGGCCAAGAAGGTGTTAGCGTCAGTTTTTTGGGATGCAAAAGGAATTTTATTGATAGATTATCTCCAAACTGGTAAGACAATCCAGTTTGATTATTATTGTGACCTTTTGGACCACTTGGATGAAAAAAATTGTGAAAAAAGACCCGGTTTGCAGAAGAAAAAAATCATTTTTCATCAAGACAATGCACCTGCTCACACAGCTCAAAAAACCATCGCGAAAATTAGTGAATTGGGGTACGAATTGTTGCAGCATCCACCCTATTCGCCAGATTTAGCTCCCTCTGACTTCTGACTGTTCTCACACCTCAAAAAAATCCTTCGTGGAAAGCATTTTTCATCAAACGAAGAGGTTATAGCCGTCGTAGAGGAGTATTTTGCAGGCCTTCCAGAAAGTCACTTCCGTGATGGGACAACAAAGTTGGAAGATCGTTGGACCAAGTGTATTGATCTTATGGGAGACTATACTGAGCAATAAAAGTGATTTCCCCCAAAAAAAATGTATTTTCATTTCCGCTTTCAAAACTTTTTGACTAACCTGGTTGGTATAAGGGATTTATCCTCTTCTCCTGGTTAATACATTGAGTCCATTTTTTAGCGAAATAAAGTTGAGTGCAAAGGCCAAAACCTAACTTGAAGACCTCGGTGACATAGTTAGTAAGACGTCTGTCTCCTACCCGGGTGTTGCGAACTCGATTCCCGTCGAGTACCAATTTTTTTTCAAAGGAAGGTAGAGTTAGTCTGATTTTTACTTAACATATTTCTGGTTAATAGGAAGAAATTGTCACGTATTAATTATCTCACTCGGTTGTTCTGTATACAACAAAAACGTGGTACAAATAAATATAACTTTGATTTTCAGATTTCAGACTCTATTCTTTAATCTGCTAAATTATGCAAAGGGTAGATATTCAATATATACAAGGGTAGATGTTCAATATGTCTCATCAGCCCGAAGCACTCATAAAAACTTCACGAGCATTTTGTTGTTTTATACTTCACTTTCATTGCTTACAATAAAATCTGGTGGGCTTATTGCTATATGACAATATCTTTTAACCAACCAGAAAATTGTTGAGTAGGTCTTAATTGAAAACCAGATAGAAAGCATTGTAAAAAAAACAGATGCGTGAGACTCTCGCGTGGTAGAAGTGAAACTTCTTAGCTCCTAGGAAAAGTTGATTTATGCATTGCTTTTTTTCCATTTGTTAACGATTTTTGTTTTAGGATTAGGAAATGGTTGTATTAATTAATATAAATAAATTTTATCAATAAATGAATAATTAATCAATTCATTATTGATAAATTACTAATAAAAGAATTAGTTAATTCATTAAAAATAATTAATAATATTATAAATTATATATTAATTAATTATTAATTAATTAACTTTTAATTAATTAATGATTAATTAATTATTATAATTATTAATAATGAATCAATAAGTGTTAACATTAATTATAATGAATTAAAATTTATTTATAATTACAATATTAATTTTAAATTATTAATTTATATTAATTAATATTTATATTGTAATTAATTATTAATATTAATTTATTAATTATCATTAATAATAATTAATATTATTATTAATATTCATTATTAATATTAATTAATATTATTAATAATAATAACATTAATAATATTATTAATAATTATTACTATTAATTATAATTATTAATTATTATTAACAAAAATTATTATTAATTAACATCATTTTAAATGAATTATTTATTAATTACATTATATTTATTAAAATTTATTTATTAATCATTATTAATGAATTAATTTCATTAAATATTATTTCATTAATTTAATTAAATTAAATATAAATATTTATTATTATAATGTAATATTTAAATCAATTTATTTATTTATCGTTCGTTTATCAAATTATTAAATTATTTATTTATATTATTAATAACTATACATCTATATTTCATATTTATAATTAATTAAATTTATTTATTTATTTATATTCATATAAATAAATATTAAAAATCATTTGAAATATTACCATTAAAGTCAGAGAAGGGGAAGCGTTTCACTTTTCGTGACGTTCAGGCCAATTTGCCCTACCACGCCTATAGAAGATTCACTTAAAAAAATTGAGTGCCAAAAGAAATCGATCCCTCAACTCCCGAGCTATAACATAAGACAGACAACTTTCCTACTTGGCCACGGAGAACAATATAACTCCAATTTGTCCGTGTTTAATTATCTTAAAGATACCCACGTTTTAAACGCTTTTGTTGAAAGTTATTTAGTAATACAATAACTTTTGTTGTAAGTTATTTAGTAATATTTTCTAAACAAAGCGTAAACGATGAACACTGCAATGCCTTGGAAATTTCGACCATCTTTGTCAACCAATCATGGACACTCTTCGAAAAAATATTTTCAAACTAAGTAGAAATTGTTCTAAGAAGTTCTAAGTATCAATACGATACCTTTTTTCACATGAAAAATATTTCCAGAGCGAGCTTTCAATCAACCCCAGCTGCTGGCCTCGCCTCTCAAGAAAATGAAATAAATCTCAAATCATTGAAACTACCCCATCAGATTCTTCCTATTTTGATTTTTACAAAATATAATGTTTCTTATATTTCTCCTAGAATTTTCGCTTTTTCTTTTCTTTCTTTCAAAGCTGATCAATATTTTTCACCATTAGTTTCTTAGACATTTCATTCAATACAATTTGCGACATGTTTTGTTGCGCCATGTTTATTTCATTTCTAAAAAAATAAAATGATATTTAAAAATTCTAAAGTTTTTACATTAACATGAGGAAATTAATATGTATTCAAATTTATTAAAAAAAATGAATCACTGTTTAATCCACTTGAAAATATATATTTAAACTCAACTACAATAGTTCTAAGTCACATGTGACTCATATTTAAGGGTATTTCGATCCGAACTAGTTAGGTCGAAATACATCTGAAGATGCATCGCATATTTTGAAGTATAAAATCATATATTAAAACATGTGGAAATGTTTCATTATACAATATTTGAAAAAAATGGTTTTATTGGATGTTTACTAAATATACGTGGAAATTACTTCAAATAGTAAAATAAAAAAAACATTATAAACACACACGGGTAGATCTACAAAAGTTTTCGTTGTTGTTTGTCTTCCATTGGTAAATTTTCTGTGGTTTTCTTATCAAATATGTGTTTCTTAACATATGGGGGAGAAACAATTTGAGTGGTTGTAGCCCATCTCCTTTTTATACTTAAACCCAACTTATGTACGAGTTAATTTGTTTCGTTATATTTTCTAATATTGATAATCTAAACTTGAAACTTCGACAACGGATAGTCAAATGCTACATTTGGTCAGTGTTTTTTGCATGGAGTGGAATCATGGACCCTCAAAGTTGGTAGTATGAACCTACTGGAAGCATTCAAAATGTGGATGCACCGGAGAATGCTACGGATACCCTGGACGGATATGGTCAGCAACACAAGGGTTCTTCAAAGATCCAAAGTTGATAGAGAGTTGCTGACTAATATTAAAATCCGAAAGGTATCCTATTTGGGTCATGTACTTAGAGGAGCAAAGTACAAATTACTACACCTGATCATCCAAGACAAAATAGAGGGTCGAAGAGGTATTGGCAGGAGGCAAATCTCCTGGCTCAACGTTGGGGGGACCGAACATGACACTGAGAAGAAGATATTTTCTAATCTGTCAATAATAATGGGCTCGAATCCCGAATTAGAACGCCGTTGTGTAAAATTAAAAAGTGAAATAAACAGTGTTTGATAAAAAAAAATTACAAAGTATTATATTAAATGAAAAAACGTAACGAGATGTTTAGTGGTGGAAGAGGCAAAAGCTATTTGTAGAAAGACATGCAGATATGTTCTCTCTGCTTACCCCTTAAAAGGCATGGCGTTACGGTATGATATTAATATGCGTATTATAATTATTTTATTCGTTCAATAAGATTCTTTGTTCTGATAGAATGCGGTTCGAGTATTAATTCTCGTCTTTAATTTTATCAGAGGAAGATATTTTCTATTGGAATCCTTTCGGTATTATTTGACCAAAATAAATTGAGATGAGTAAAAGATAAAGTAGGGAAGGTATGAGAATGGCGGGAGGGATGATGAGGGGTGAGAGAAGAAGGTAGGGGAGGATATCACGAAAGGGAAAAATAATCGGCAAAACACAAATCACGGAGGCTTCCATAAACATAATCTTAGTCACGACTAGCCTCAAACTTGGGCGAAACTTTTAGTTAGTTTTGTTAAAGATAGGGTTTCCTCAACAATTGATTGTTCAACCCAAAGATTTATTTCAAAGACAGTAAAATATTGCATGAGTTTTTTTTTTCAAATAAGAATAAAAACAAAATTAAAACCAAAAATGAACCCAGAATGAAACAAAAATAAAACTAAAAATGTTCATCCCATAATATACCGCACACAATCATAAGAATAAAAATTAACACAAAAATATACAGAAACACAAATACAAAACAACAAAAATCAAAACAAGAAGAAACCCACACTCAAGAGCCCACACAAATCTTTTCCACACGTCATTCATCCTGAAAGCCCAAGTACTCAAAATCCTGTCGCAATAACAACCACGCTCCGATCGACTGTCTAAATGGTTTTCCTTCCTTTATCTTTATTGAATTTGGCACGCCATTGTACGTCATGGTAGCCAAATAAGCATATTGCATTTGGGCCAAAGAGGTTTTAAGTCTAGGACTAGTGAACGAGTTTTTTCAAAGAGAATATAAAAAAACGAATTGACATTTTTTTTGCTATAATCAATATTTCATGTTAGAGCAATAGTTTTTACGCCAATGTACAAAAAAATGGCGATGAAATCTAATTAGGTCCAAAAGTTTCCGACATGAACAAGTTAAAACGTATATGGATAGATACAGGAAAATCAAAACACTGAGGAAAACCGTCACGCGGTGTGAGATTATTGCACGATAATGCGTCAGTACATACTTCTATTGTTGCAAAGGCTGCCATTCAACACTGGTTTCCAAAAATTGAATTTCACCTCCCCCCTTCCCCCTATTATGGTCTAGACTCGGCCCCTAATGATAAATTTTTATTGTCTAAACCGAAATCTGATTTCCGTGGATAAAACATTAAAGTGACAAAGTAGTGATCTCCAAAGTGCTGCACCATTTTGAGAACCAAACTTTAGAATTTTCAGCTGTATTGAAAAATTGATTAATAATTCTAAAAAAGCATTAAACAGGGTGACTTAATTTCCTTTTTTAGCAAACTTCTCACTTCCACTATAAAAAGTGTGTTTGTGAAAAGCGAACGAAAAGCATTATTGAGCTCAACTCGCATCTTTATCCGTTGGGTCGTAAATAAAATACACATTTTTTTAGTACGTGCTTATACTAATGAATTTATTACTTTTGCGATCGTAACTGCTTCCAACGTCCTCTGTAGCCTAGGTGGTAAGACGCTTGTCTCCCAACTCGAAGGTGATGGGTTCGTTACCCATTAAAGCCCAGATTTTTTTAAAAAGATCCAGTCTGGTTTTCACTTAAGAATTCTTTATCATCTTTCTGGTTGGAAAATATTATTACAATAAGCCTGCCAGATTGTACTGTATACAAGAAAAATGGAATACAATACTTAAAAATATTATACCAGTTTTTATGCAATCAGACCAAAAATACTGCGGCTGGGGCACTAGAAACACGTTGTTTGTTGTGTGTAAATTTTATTCATAAATTTAATTTTCTTTTGCTTTTTTCACTAACCAAATGTTGACGATTACTATGTTAATTTGCTTTCAGATCAATTCGACAGTATTTCATATGACTGACATACCTCATTTCTTCATGTTTTTGATAATTCAAACCTCTAAACGCATTTTATATTTATGATATCGCATTTATCAATCTTGACGGAGAATTTTTCATCAATTTATTTGTGTGTTACTTACTCCTCACCACATTTGTGATGCTGTTAGACAACATTAACTTTAGTCTCGTGACTCAGTATCCGTCGTAAATATTAGCAATATTTTCACATGCTGAGAGCTAACAAAACCTTTGTTTTAGAATCTTTACAAAATACGTACATCAAATTAGTATCATTGGAAATCGAACATTAAACTCGTGTGTGGAAGATCATCGTTTTACTAATGTTAATGATTTTTATTATTTTTTTTTAGGATTAAGACATGGTTATGTGGAATTTAATTCAAGAAAATCTCTCTTAATTAAGTAAAAAAAATGGTTACGTGGAATTTAATTCAAGAAAATCTCACTTAATTAAATAAAAAAATATTATTGTTTATTTTTAATATTAAATAATAATTTTAATAATAAATAATGATTTTATTAATAATATAGTACACTTAATAGTATTAAATTTATATTTTTTAATATTAAATACTTTATTTTATTATTAAATTACTTATTTTTAAATAATTATTTAATTATTTATTATATTGTTTTTATTTCATTATTAATAATATATTATTAATAATACAATTATATTATATGTTATTATAAATAATTCTAATATAATAATTATATAATTATTCATATTATAATAACATGTATACATACTCGTATATACTCGTATATTATTATAATTATATATGAAATATTAATTAAACATTAAAATAAACATTAAATAAATTAATTTAATCTTCAATAAAATTAATAAATGTTAAATATCTAATACAAAAATAAAATACAATAAACAAAAAAATATAATTTTTTAATAATAATAATAAATAATAATTTTTAATAATAATATAATACACTTAATAATATTAAAATAATATTGATTATTATTAATAACATAATAAATAATTATTAATATTAAGATAATTATTGTTATAATAATTTATTTATAAATAAAATACTTAATAATAATAAATAATAATTTAATACACCGTTTCACTTTTCGTGACGTTCTGGCCAATTTGTCCTACCGCGCCAATAGAAAATTTCACTTCAAAAAACGTAAATCATTAAAAAAAATCGATTTCCCGATTAAAGTTAACAGGAAAAAAACGTCAAACTATCTTATCACGACATACTTCCATCGCTTATTTTACATTCATACATTTACTCATACAGTTCCTTCTATTTTTATTAACTTTTGCTTTCCTTTTTCCTGAAATGTTATTGTCTTGGTCCAACCATGTCTAATTGTAGGAACAAATTACCCAAAAGTGTAGAGAAAGATGTGACATTTAATCTTCCCGACTAGTTTCATTCCTCTACCCTTCTGTAGCCTCTTTGCTAATTGTCATCCGTTCCTATAGTGCGTTTTAGCAACACAAAACAAGTGATATATAAAAGTCTAATGAAAAGTTACAATCGATTAAACCTGCCGATTCTTGCCATCGGTATTTTGGGTTTAATCTGTAGAATCTATAAGCTTGCTAAAGTGCAACAGCTTTTTATCAATAAAACGATACAAACACAAGCGTATTTTATCCACAGAACGGTTTATAATTATACTCGGTCACGAGGGATTGCCCATCGTGTAATATCAATCTAACTTATTACAAAATAGTTTTCTGAATCATAATAGAAAATGTTCACCATATATGAAACAGGTCCGAAAGCTCTGTGTCTGGTAGCGCACGTCCGAGAGAAATAATTCGTTTTCCTGCTGCGGGACATGCTGCAACTTAATTGCCTTCGGATTGATTCGCCCCCTTCTGCCCGCTGGCTCAACACGAACCCTCCACGAGACCATCGCCATAGTATTACTAACCGACCACCAGCCCACAATCTGCCCATGGTTTCACGACGCACCATGCCTCGATAAACAGGCGATCTGATGAAAATGCGACGTGACTTATTTATTAATTTCATATTTTATACAGGTTCAACTCTATTACCATATACCACATAATAGGAAAAAATGATAGTCCATTATAGTACCAACATTGATTTTCAGAAGTGAAACGTGAACGTAAGACAAGACTTGGCATGCTTTAAGAAGGTGCCGTTTTAAAGCATGCCGTCGCTACTTAACGCATAACGCTTCTTAAAGCATGCCGTCATTCCCATGCTTTAAGAAGCGACTGAAAAAACTCTTAATTTCTAGTCAGTAAAATAACGTGTTTCATCAGAAGAAGAAAAACACATGGGATAACAAGTAATTCCTACCATCAAGACAGTCAAGTAATTCCTATCATCAACAGCAATATAATCTCTATCACTGGCAGTAATAATCCTATGTACCCTACCATCAACAGCAATATAATCCCTATCACCGGCAATAATAATGTACCCTACCATCGATAGTAATATAAGCCCTAGCAGTAACAGTAATAAAATTTGTATCACTGACAATAATAAAACCTCTACCACAAACAAATTAGTTAAGAATCAATGAAAATAGTTAAAATCTAGGATTTTCATTAAAATATTTTTTTAATTTCACTTAAACTCGGTTGACAATAACTTTTTTGTGTTGAATTTTCTGCTTTCAGAAACTAAATTCAAATAAAGTAACGGACATCAGGCAAGCCAAATATTTGTTTTATTTTTTTTCAAAGGGAATATAATAAACCCGAATGTACCTCACGCATCCCTCGGGTCCGGTGGATGGAGGGATGAATTTTTCATCCCCGTTATGAATGGGACCGAGAGGGAAATTTATGAATGGAATAAACTTAGGCGTATTCATATAAAATTCACTCGACCAGGTCTTGAAAATTTATGTCAAGAAAAAATTTACGTATTTTATGACTTTTTTTGTTTTTACAATATTTCCATTCTCATTTTGAGTTTTTTTCGATTTTATTTATACTATTATAATAATCAACATCAAACGCAGCGGTATATAATAATCATTTCGAGGTTAATAAGACTTCGAATCGTGTATGAATAGCGTTCGGAATGAGATTAGTTATTGCCTTTCACTTCCGAGGTAGTATTGCTAACACGAACTATGATGTTATGTAAGCTCGGTGCCTTATTTTGTAACTATATGACCGAAAGCTATATTAATTGGGCTGATTACAATAACGATGTCTGAGTTACCAATTTATATATGTTAATCGGTTTTATACTAATAAAAACAGTCAGGAAAAGACAAAGAATATATGTTATGCATTCATAGAATGGCGTATTGATATATCCCCTCTGATGTATTTAAACTTGATAGTTAATATGTACATTGTATTTTATAAAAATAAATTATGTTTTTTTATTAGCGTACTCTGCTTTTCTTCACGACTTCGTCGTATTGAAGGAACGTAATTCCCACTGAAACGCTGTAGATAGCGTACATTATTATCCAGTCCGGCATCCTACTATTAAAAGAACCTTTGATAAATACAAGACTATAGCACTCTTTATCTCATCACTTCAGCGCCTAAATTTCCTAAATTGGCTTCTTCGACCCTACACATTGCCAGTGATTATAAATATCCCTACCACCGACAATTATATTATCCTTAGCATAGACAGTAATTAAATCATTACCACTGACAGTTACTCGTATATAAACTTGACCACCAAGAGTACTTTAATCCCTACCAGCGACAAGAATATAATCTCAAAGACCAACAGTAATAGACCAACAGACCTAGCAAAAACCAACAGACCTAGCAAAACAGTAATATTATCCTTTGCCCTGGTATTTATATAACCTTTATCATCGACATTACTATAATCCATATCACCGACCAGAATATACCTATCATCGTTAGTAATAAATTCCTTATCATCAACAGTTATATAATTTTTACCACAGACAGTAATATAATGCCTACCATTGACAACGATGTTAACCCTATCATCGGCAGTAATATAATCCTTACCAACACAGTAACATAATATCTACTACCGACAGTAATATAATCCCTACCACCGACAGTCATATTTATCCTACCACTGGCATTAATACAATGGTAACCACCGCAGTAATATAATCTCTACTACCGACAATAATATAATCCCTACCACCGACAATAACATATTTTTTACCATCAACAGTAATAAAATCCCTTTTCTCCTTACAACGGACCTCCTCATACGGGACCAATGAATTGAAGAATACAACACGTGCATAATTCATAGTCTCTCTTACGTATTGAGTAAAATTTTTATTTATTTATTTATTTTATTATTATACATGACAAGAAATATACACAATTTGAGAAAAACAACAGATAATTTGATTTGGACATACAACTGTAATGGATCTGGGTTTGTTGCCTTTCATTTGTCGTATCCCCAGTAAACTAGGCTTTTGCCTGTATCTCACTGAGGATATTTAGCATGAGAAAAATAAATCGATACTTCTTTCCGATTTTTGATTACACAAAAACAAAACCCCGTTGCACGCTCTCATCAACCTGACAGTGACACTCAACTACAACTGGAAACATCTTGCGAAATTCAACTGCTCACACATCATCACTCCAGAAATACCAAAAATATTCATCCCACACCATACCGCACACAATCATAAGAATAAAAATCAAAATCAAAACAAAATTAAAACAAAAAAAATACACAGAAACACAAATACAAAAACAACCAAAATTAAAACAACAAGAAGAAACCCACACTCACGAGCCCACATAAATCCCTTCCACTCGTCATTCATCCTGAAAGCCCAAGTACTCAAAATCCTGTCGCAATAACAACCACGCTCCGATCGACTGTCTAAATGGTTTTCCTACATTTACCTTTCTTGAAGTCGGCACGCCATTGTATGTAATGGGAGCCAAATAAGCATATTGCCTTTGGGCAAAGAGGAATTAACTCTAGGGATGATGAACATTTCATTAGTTGCCATGCGTGTCATGTGTGTCTGCTGAGTCTGCATCTTCCCTTCCTCTCGATGGTAGTGCCAGAGAATGGATTTGAGATGTAAATTGGCTATGTTCAGGACCTGATACTCTCTGAAAAGCTCCGCCGTGGGATACCGAGCAGGAAGTTTATTAATTATTTTCACAATCAATTTTTGGGAAACCTGCTAATCAATATGTATTCTAGATTGTTTATTTTTAAATTTACTTACGTCGGCCCTGATTTTACTTTTTATTCCCAAAAACGCAAATCCATGGACAGCTTATTTAAAATCTCTTAAGTCCATAAATGTCAAAGAGTCCCGCTGTCAACAGTACAATTTAGTGTACGTGGCAAGTGTATAAGATATGTATGGGAGATAGCACATACGTACACCACCTACTAAGTGCTCGCTTATTTATGCATGCCAGCCGAGAATTTCCTTACTATTTCTTAGCATGCCTAGCTTAATGGAGCTTGGTATAATCTTTAAAAGATCTCAAAATGTCTTTCAGCGCGTTAAACAGAAATCATGGTTCGCGCCCTTTTAGAACGAACATATCAAAAGTGTTTTTAGTTCTATATTTTTTAACTCACATTATCAAATATTAAATTGTAAAGATAAAACAATTGACCATATTTGTGGCCTAGTTGAATATATCGCTTTCCTACTTATCGGTGGTTGCAGGTTCGTTTCATTCATTTTTATTTTATTTGTTGAATATTTCATTGAACAGAAGTACTAGGTAAGTCCAGAAAGTAAGTGTACTGAATTTTTGTAGGTTACATTTTTTTTTATTTAAACAAAAAAATTACTTGGTTACCGTAGTACATATGTAAGCTATTTTTCGATATAGTCGCCAGTCCTCTCAATGCAGGTGGTGAAGCGGGGAATCAACTTTTTGATGCCTTCCTCGAAGTAGTTTCCCGCCAACCCCTCCGTCCACTTCTCCACCTCCTCCTTTACCTCCTCGTGGGTTGAAAACCTTTTTCCACCCATGTGCAGCTTCAGGGAGGTAAAGAGATAGTAATCTGAAGGTGCTAGGTCAGGGGAATGCGCGGGATGGTTCAGGACATCCCATTTAAACGAGGCGAGCAGTTCCTTTGTGGCGTTGGCCGTGTGTGGTCTGGCATTGTCGTGCAGCAGGCAGACTCCCTTTGTCAGCATGCCTCTCCTCTTGTTCTGAATCGTCCTCCGCAATTTTTTTAGGGTCTCACAGTATCTTGCAGAGTTGATGGTCTCCCCTTCAGGCATATATTCAATTAAAATTATGCCTTGACAGTCCCAAAACAATTTCGTCAGTCACAATTGAAGGTCTTCCGCTGCTCTGATCATCATGCACAGACGTACGACCGTTTTTGAACTCGCGACACCACTTGTACACACTCGTACGATTCATAACTTTATCACCATATGCAGTTTTTACCTCATTATAAACCTCAACCGGAGGTTTTCCCTTACAAACGAGATAACAGATGACGCCGCGTATTTCACACTTGGCGGGAGGTTGGATTTACATTTTTCACGAAACGTGTTGTCGCGTCGACACTCTCAACGTACTGACCTCGAACCGGTCTCGTTGCGGAGGGGAAGGGTTAGGCTACACGGAAGTGTAGCCAACATGTCGAAAATAAAATCCATCCGGTCGTGAGAGCCTCAGTACACTTACTTACTGGATACGCCTCGTATAACCGGCTTTTATGAGGATATTGCAATTGTTGATGTAAGCTGTACAAAGTTTAAACGTTTCGTAAAACGTTACAGCTTTCTTTTTCATGGCTTGTATTAAATCAACGTTGTCATAAGTGGAGATGCATCGGATACCACTTGACTTGTAGTTATGTCTCAATCTTAGCATAAGTGCATAGAACTGATCTTATTTGCGACCGTTATGATCAGTTATGACGAAGTAGATTCCAAACTATTTGCGACCGTTATGATCACTTATTTGCGACCGTTATGATCACTTATTTGCGACCGTTATGATCACTTATGACGAAATAGATTCCAAACTATTTGCGACCGTTATGATCACTTATTTGCGACCGTTATGATCACTTATGACGAAATAGATTCCAAACTAATCCTGAAAATGAAAACTGCGACGTTTTCGAAACATTGGCATCGCAGGCCAAACCACGTAGTTTACCCCGAAAGACCTTATATAACTGGTACAGTCGACTTGTTTATTGCCCCATGACAATCTCAAAACAACCAAAAATAAGTTACACATGTTTTGCTTATGCAAGTTGAGAGGTTATAGTGTTTATATTTTACGTAAACAAAAAATAAACCTTTTGAAAAAATCAGAAACAAAATTGCAAAATTAAAAAACAGAAGAAGAAAAATGAAAATTACAAGTAATATATTGTTTGTATTATCACCAATGACTTAAAGAGGAGAGGATAGTTAAAGAAAAGTAGAACATGGGAAGACATGTTTTATTGTAATTTATTTTTATCAAACACTGTTTATTCAACTTTTTTGTGACGGTATAACCCAACCGGTTTCAAGGCTTTCACCTCATCTTCAGGGGAGCACAAATAAGACTAAATTCTGTTCGAACAGGTACCGATATACACGCTTCAACGATTGAGGACTGAGGGGTGAGGGAGGCATGGGACGATTCCGGTCAAGAGCGGAGAGATTTTTGGAATATAACTGTTTACCAGATGTTCGGATCGATGTACTGACTTAGAAATGTCTAGGACCTCTAATGTGTCCGATTTATTTCCGTTGCTACTGATATGTAACAATTTGGCATCATCGATAGAAAAAGTATGGTTTTCACGGTGACAATGATTAGCCATTTCAGAATAAATTAGAGAATTTTTTAAGGCGGATTTGTGTTCACAAAATCTCTTTTCAAAAGATGTTTTATTAATGAAGAGAGACATAATGATTATTAAATCGCTTTTTGTAGTATGTAAGTCAATAAGAGTGTAAATTGCATAGCAGCTAAAAGCTAATTTCAGAATCTGATGGCATGAATAGAAAAGGCAAAGCGATGTTATTTCCTACTGAAATCTCGCCGAACATTTTCCACGAGATAATAGTAAGGTACAATAATCTACAACCTGAACAAATTTGAGCAATATGGGCATACTCGTATAACATACTACGCTGGTCATTGTCAGGTGATATTACAGTTGAAATTTCGTACGTCTACCGATAGTAGTATATTGACTAGAGCCAATAAAAGACATGTTGTTTTGTTATATCCTCAAATGTTAAAAATGTAATACCACGTTTCAAGATTTTATCAAAAGAAGGGGTAAGCATGATGCAAATTGAACAGCATTGAAATGTTTTGTTGCAGTTGTTAACGTGTAGTAATATCCCCATGCCGGTGTTATCCGATCGCCTCACCTCGATGTGCCATCGGATCCAGTACAGCGGTGTGGCCGGTGAGTTTGCTGGTATACAACGGCTCATTCACTTAAAACAAACTCCATGGCACAGCCTTTCTTTCCAACATGACGTTGGAGTGGCGAGGAGATCCTCGACTACGATCTCTGGCAACGAGTATCGCCAATAAGCGTAATAACTAACCGCGTGTTCCGTGCCTACTTCAGAGGCTCTAAACCCAAAGGCTCGACTACTGGGGCCGATGGTTGTAATTTCTCTAAGACACACTCTTCAAATTATACGAATTATCAATTGAGATATCTTGAAAAATACCAAATCAAGGAATAAAATTCGGAAATCGAACTCGAAAGTCCCTGGTAGAACACCTGCTCCTTAACAATTAGGTCATTAAGGTCGTCGAAACTTAACCAGAATGATATTTACTATGTCGATATAGTCTGGGGTATATAAGATACTCATGATAATATAATCTGGGGTATATAAGATACTCATGATAATATAATCTGGGGTATATAAGATATTCATGATAATATAATCTGGGGTATATAAGATACTCATGATAATATAATCTGGGGTATATAAGATATTCATGATAATATAATCTGGGGTATATAAGATACTCATGATAATATAATCTGGGGTATATAAGATATTCATGATAATATAATCTGGGGTATATAAGATACTCATGATAATATAATCTGGGGTATATAAGATACTCATGATAATATAATCTGGGGTATATAAGATATTCATGATAATATAATCTGGGGTATATAAGATACTCATGATAATATAATCTGGGGTATATAAGATACTCATGATAATATAATCTGGGGTATATAAGATACTCTTGATAATATAATCTGGGGTATATAAGATACTCTTGATAATATAATCTGGGGTATATAAGATACTCATGATAATATAAGCTGGGGTATATAAGATATTCATGATAATATAATCTGGGGTATATAAGATACTCATGATAATATAATCTGGGGTATATAAGATATTCATGATAATATAATCTGGGGTATATAAGATACTCATGATATTATAATCTGGGGTATATAAGATACTCATGATAATATAATCTGGGGTATATAAGATACTCATGATAATATAATCTGGGGTATATAAGATATTCATGATAATATAATCTGGGGTATATAAGATACTCATGATATTATAATCTGGGGTATATAAGATACTCATGATAATATAATCTGGGGTATATAAGATACTCATGATAATATAATCTGGGGTATATAAGATACTCATGATAATATCTGATGTATATTAATTGTCCAGTCATGCGCAGTTTTATTCTTGGTTGATCAGCATATTTCCAAAGAAACAGTTTTTTTAACCGATGGTTTAGATTCCCCCCCCCCCCCCTTCCCCCTGTAATACTTGCCCGCATAACTTTTCGATAGAAATCACCTAATATTTCAGATGTGCTCAACCTTTTAAAATTAATAAATAAAAAAGAATATTTTTTCTTGAATCTTCGAAAAGACTATAGTTTCACTTTGTTGTGCCATGTTTTATGTAAAAGGAAAAATAAGTAAATAAAAAACTTATTTTATATTTTTGTTTTCACCACTGGTTTAATGGAAGTTTATCTTCACCTGACGATGAAGACGATGGTCTTCGAAACCGGCTGTAAACCCAAAAATAAACCAATGATGAACACAAAAACATAAAGTAAGTTTTTTATTTACTTATGTTTCCTTTTACATAATAAAGAATCTATTTATTTATTTACAAACAAAATGAGTGCTACCGAATAAATGCTGTAAAAATACATGCATTGATTAGAATACATGAGATTACAATGTATAACAGAATACAAAATAAGTGATAAGGGATTAATGTGAATTTAAAGCAGATATGTTGAGTACGATGAAGAAGAAAACGATGAGATGGTTTATGCATGTGAAATGAATGAATGAAGAAAGGCTACTTAAATATACAGTCAAATGTATTATTTTATTTATTATTTATTCATTATTACACATGACAAGAAATATACACAATTTGGAAAAAAACAACAGGTTATTTGATTTGGACATACAATTTTAATGGATCTGGGTTTGTTGCCTTTCATTTGTCGTATCCCCAGTAAACTAGGCTTTTGCCTTTATCTCACTGAGGATTAAATACAAGTGGAATGCGTGATAGAAGAAGAACAAAGAAAGTGTGATTGGATCAAATGAATAATATTTTAATAGAGGGGATTGTAAAATATCAGAGAAATCGTAGAAGTTGTATGGTAAAGTGTAAGGGTGTAAAATAAATTAAGGGTGTCTTTCAAATTAGGGGAGTCTAGCACTTTCTTCCCTCCGTCTGCCCCAATAAGCAAATGACTTGATGGTTAGTATGTATGTACTTAATGTATTTATTGATTGACCAAATTATTATCCCTTAAATGTTATTTACATTTCACAGTCACAGTTTTAAAATAAAATAAACTTTTCAAAATCTTCAAAAAAAATTAAAAAATCCAATCAACAATACAAGGGTTAAGTAGTAAAAAATAAAATCGGTCTCAACAGTAGCGAGAATACGAAATAATAGGGTAAATTACAGATAAGTTACGAGTATTTAAGATAAAATTGAACAACGTATCTCCTTGTTAAACCCTGAGCTTGATGAAATGCTGAAAAAGGACCGTTCTGAACTCAGCAACATCTAGTTAAAAAATATTCAACAAACCAGACATGGAGTTACCCCATAGTTGGATACTTAAGATAGATGAATGTTACTTTATGGCTTTGCAAGAGAAAGTCACATTCTTTTTATTTTCTTTTATTTCGTATGACTTATAGTGTCGAATCAAGAGTTCACAAAACCAGAACAAAGAACTTTCTTCGATCATTCGAGATGATAAACCATAAACCATCACGAAAAAATCTGTGAAAGGTAGGAATAGAAACTCTCACATTCGACAGATCTGCAATACAGGTAACATATTATTTATGGTTAAGGCATTAACATTGTGGAGATTTAAAGACATTGTAATTTGTTTTATCAAACACTGTATTATAAAAAGTGGAATAAACAGTGTTTGATGAAACAAATGTCAACAGATAACATAGTCAGATGGAGTAGAAAGAAAATACAGTACAGGCTTGACAAAATGAATTGAATAGAGAGTGACAGAATCGCATAGATAGCAACAAACAAGATCCGTGTAGGACATCTCATACTGGAAGATTTTATAAGAACTGCAAGTGTTTGAAGGAATACAATATTATACAATAGGTCAACATAAACAAAAACAGTTCACAACGACTGTTCGAAATACTTGGCCGTTTTGACACGCAAAAGTCGAGTTAGGACATTCGAAAACAACCCCTGAATTATGGAGCGGCCATTCTCAAGCGCTTGGTCAAGTGATCACCCCACCCCCACCCCCAGGTGCGCCACCCTCCCTGCTAGAGCCGCATTTATAATTCATTTGCATATCGTAAGATCAGTTACACGTAATTGACACAGTTTTAAATAGCTGTAATGTTAACAAGTTGGCATCGATTTCCTGCTTGATTCAGCGCCAGAATGTCGACCTCTGTGACCTGATTGACGAATAAGTGAATACTCGGCGCTTGCTTACTTGCTTGGCAATCGATTTGGTCAGGATTTGATCCCCGCGTTGATTTTTGTTTAGTTTCAATGTGATAGACCCTAATTGGTCAGACACCTGACAAGACAATAAGTCCCTTTGGTCAGTTCCTTCTTCTGCACTATGTGACGTCGCGCTTATAAAAAACATATTTGACGCACAAACTTATTTGACGCACAAACTTATTTGACGCACAAACTTAAATCAAGGATACTCGTACATCGATTAAACCCACACGATACCAAATTTTCCTTCTCCCAAGACGTCGGACCTTAAATCGATCGTCGCTGCTGTTCTTTTCACACTTTGATGTGTCGTCACCAGAGCTGTTCCTTTGGGCATTTCCGTCATCGTCACTACGTGACATTTAAACGCAAGGATTTTTATTTGTTTTATTTAATTAATTTTAAATGACGCATAAATTCCACTAGATTAACTCAGTTGAAATGATACCTTATTGTATGTTCAAACCAAGAAAAAACTTATGAATAACAAATGTTCTTAGTTGAAAACGAACAAACCCTGAAGACGAAAACTGCAACGTTTTCGAAACGTTGGCATCATAAGCTAAACTTTGCGGTATATTTGATTCATGTTGGTGTTTTGATGTATCATTTCGTATTTATGTATTCACTTGCATTCTATTTTTGTATGAAAATCATTAATGACTCAAATTGCTCAAGTCAACTAACTGCTCCGAAATGCTACGATTTCTTACACGATCTCGTATGTTTTTATAACAATATCACCAATTTGATTGAATAAGTCCGTATACCCATCAAATATGAGCCTTTTTCCATACGAAGAAAAGTGCCCCCAGTACCCCAATTTTCCACTCAAATAATTCCATCACAGTGGCGCTGGTGGTGGCGTGACACCCCAGCATAATTCCGCTGCTGCGGTCGCAGATGGCTCAGTCATAAATCTAACCTACGATCCGTACAGAGCTGAAGTACCATCAAACCCGAGGGCGGAGTAATGTTTGAACTTTGACCAAAGTGGCGGTGTTGGAGATGCAAAGCACCCTTGGAATAGGTGAAAAGGGTTCAGACCTTTTGCTATTTGATGATTTTATAAGTATTTCTTCAGAGTTTCGTGTTACATGGACCTGTCCTATAACGACACTATATGGGGTTGCAAGTACTTTATGCAAATAGTGACGAAGCTGATGTTTTAGTAAAATAAATCCTTTTTGTTTGTATTACCTATATGATTCAATTAACGACCTAATAACTGATAAAGAAAATATTTCACCTAACTGATATTTAACTAGATTCAAATAGCTTGAAATAAGAAAGTGTAAACATAGCAATGTGTTATCAACTCTTTTCAGAATGTGTAACAAACCAAGTTATCCTTAATATATACATGAAAATAACAAATTGTGTCTAAAACGATCCTGGAAATATTAAGGAACCTGATTGGTGCTTGCCTTGTACACAAATTTTTATTTTATTTATTTATTTTACACACGACAAGAAATATACATAATTTGCGAAAAAACAACAGGTTATTTAATTTTGACACACAATTTTTATGGATCTGTGTTTGTTGCTTTTCATTTGTCGTGTCCCCAGTAAACTAGGTTTTTGCCTGTATCTCACTGAGGACGTGTAACATGAAAAAAATAATCAATGCTTCTTTCCGGTTTTTAATTATATAAAACCCCGTGCACATTCTCATCAACCTGACAAACAGTGACACTCAATTACATATGAATACATCTCGCGAATCAAACCTCTCACACTTCATCACTCCAGACAGACCAAAACGTTCATCCCACAATATACCGCACGTACTCGTAATTATAAAAAAAAATTAAAAAAACACCGCACTCAAGAGCTCACACAAACCTAAGATACAATTCATTCCTCTTGCAAGCCCAAGTATTCAAACTCCTGTCGCAATAACAACCACACACCGATCGACTGCCTGAATTGTTTTCCTCGTTTTACCTTTATTGAATTCGGCATCCCATTATATGTCATGGGAGCCAAATAGGCATATTGCCTATGGGCAAAAGATTTTTAACTCTAGGTATGGTGAACATTTGATCAGCTGCCATGCGTGTCATGTGTCTCAGCTGAGTCTGCATCTTCCCTTCCTCTCGATGGTAGTGCCAGAGAATGGATTTGAAATGGATTTCAAATTGGCTATGTTCAGGACCCGATACTCCCTGAAAAACTCCGCTGTGGAATACCGGGCACGAAGTCTATTAATTATTTTTATAATCAACTTTTGGGAAACCTGCAGTATGTAAACTATAACACCAACCTTGTATTAAACCCTCTCTCCTTTCATCAACCATCCAAGACTTTTAAGAAGTGGAGTTATGTGACTCAATGACTTCCTCGTACCACCAAAAATGACACATTTAGCTGCATTTAAAGAATCTCAAACCTTTTTAGGAGATCGGTCCTTAAGGGAAGATATGATGATGATGATTTGTTGATAAATAATAAAACACGTTAGATCGCAATGCGGAAAGAGAGTCTGTCCAATTTTATTAGTAACGTAGGTATTTATATATTCTTAGAATGTGCGCGAGAATGCGCTCGCGATATACCTACGTCTCGTTTCTGTGAATACAAAACGATTAATTGTTGTATGTGGGTATCATTCAAATACGGAACTGGCGAGACAGCCGTGGGGCGTTCTCTCTCTAGTATGGAATGCGGTCCGCTCGGCTATGGGTTGAATAGCCGGCGGGTGAACTTCGGACTTGCCTATTTAGATTGTCGAGGAGTGCGAAGGTCATTTCATCGGTCATTGATCGTATGTATGAACGCCCACAGTATTTCGAGTGTGCGACCGCCACACCTTCATCACTTCCTATTGATATCGCTATGGATATTTGTATTTGCTTATTCAGTATTGGAACCAGAAATCAAACTCAAAATACAGTTCATTCATTGTATTGTAATGTATTACACTTTCGTTGTTTACAGTACAACATGGCGGTCTTATTGCCTTGTGGCAATATCTTCCAGCCAACTAGAAAGACACACAAACTCTTCTGTTTCTCATACTTCTTAACTTCGGAGTACTAAGAAGTATTGTTCAGTCAAAACTTATCCAACGTTCTCGTTCCATTTTTTTCATCAATCTACCTCTCTCACGTCATTAATTTCAGACACATATGTATTTCTTAAGCATCTCAGAGCTCATTCTCTTAATATATTCCAACTATCTCTATTTCGTTGATAAAAGTGGTCTCCAGTTCTGAGTTGAAGATTTCTTGACGAGAGTTTGCTCTCTGAACGCCGCATTATAAATTGCCCTATTACTATTATTATTATCTCAAGATTTTTTCCTAAATTCCACTGACAACATACGACTCCTACAAACAGTCATCTCTAAACCGATCATTTCGTACTCTTTCATACATTGTTATAACAAATATTCGTCCTTTTTTTAATACATCATTCATTTGATTCAATATTTTATTTTTTTGCGTTTTTTACCACGCCTTTCACCCACATTTGAACTTTGTATTATGTTCTTAGTCTTTCTCCATTCATTTGTTCTACATGCCCAAACCAATACAGAATGTTATTCTTCATTTTAGTCTCAACACATCAGATTTAAGATCACATTCATCCCTAGTCATATGTCATGTATCTACTGCCAGCGCATGCTAATCTTATCTATACATTCACCCTCAACGCAACAAATGTTCCGCTTATCTAAGAACCTATAAATATTATTATCTGTAATACGATATTTTCACCAAAACCAATGTTAGCTATAGATGTTCTTATCCACATTCAAATATATATTATAAGTTATGTAAACCCATGTCACAGTTATCGCTACTAACCAATATTAGCATTATTACTCGATGTATTATATTTAAGTTTACCATCTCGCCGGCGCTTATCTCCCCAAATTCAATAAAGATTTAATATCACTAAATGGGAGAAGCTGCGACGATTGACCTTAAGGGCAAACATAACATGCCCGACGCATTCCTTCATAATCTAACGAAGATATAGCTATCTTTGCTATAAATAGGACGCCATATTTGAGGCGACATCATTATTCTTAAAGCCACTACTATGTAAAGACCATAGCTATTACTATTTATAATACTGTTAATATTGTACTTCAAATGTAATTCAACCTTTATACAAATAAAACTACACAGTTGAAATTCTAAAAGTGTTTTCGTTGCAAAAGGCCATAACACATATCATTCTGTATTTTATCACACATTGTCAGTCCATGTAATTTAACGAACAAACGAACTGATGCAGAAAATAAAAACAGTAAGACAATGATATTATTTTAAATAAAAACGTAAAAACATTTAAAAAATCATCTCAAATAAAAATTAAATCAGTTATGTCAGAAATATATTCCCATTCTAATAAAAAAAACAACTCGCAATAAATAATACAAAATAAATCAAAGTTCTCACACATTTTTCATTCACAAAGGAAATAATAAAAAAAAATGTTATCGAATTCAATAGCGTTCACTTAATCGAAAACATCAAAATGGCAATCGCACGCGACTCCATCGACTATAGAGGGCCCTTGGAATAACAAGCACTGACCTCTATTGAAAAAAAGATGTAGTTAGTTTATTTTTAGCTCAGCTTTGTAGTGGAATAATTAAAAGTCGGAGTAGGCCTGATTTAAGCTCGGATCCACCGGACCGGGTTGTACTATTAATTTGTTTTACCGTCGAATGGACTCAAGCGGACCGTGGTCAAGCGGATAGAGTGCATGGATTGTAATGGGGGGGAGGGGTATGAGTTCAAAACTCATAGAAATCAATTATTATATTTTATTTGTTCTTACTTAATGCTGTTTATTTTACATGTTTACATAGTCAGAGTTGAATTTATTAATTAAAGAATAATTTATATAGCTCTTTTAACCCTTCAAATATATCTGATAAGAAAATCGCAGAATACTTACTAAGGGAATACGAATGACAAAAAACCTTTGTAGATCTTCCGATATGTGATAGTTGTTGATTCGGCTTTAGGTGTAGTGTTAGTGTATGTGTTTAATATTTTTATATTATCATCCATTTTGATAAGACCTCTTAAAAAGGGTAGTCTACAAGTGCTTCTCTTAAATCTGCACACGTCATCTATATATCTTACACCAAGAGGAAGAACATCCCACACCACAGGAACAGCAACGGCTCAATTAATAGGGCTGAAGGTACTGTCATCTCCCGACCATGCTCTTTAATTTGTCCTTGTCGCCAATTCGGATTCGTTGAAGGGTTCTGTTCAATAAAATAATAATTTACAACATTCAATTGAAATATTGCAAAGCGATCAACTTTAACTTAGTGTAATATAAGTGTTTTATTTCACTTACATTTCGTACTGTATATACTCGTAGTTCAAACTGATGTGTCAATTAGCATGTGGCAATCTCTTTCATCCTACCAGAAAGGTCTTCAAAATGTTTTTCTAAGATTTATTTTCAACCCACGAAAGTACGATCATATAACTTCATACCAGAAGGCATTGAACTGGTTTAATGTTAGAAATAGACGCCGAATTCACATGCTGCCTCTATTGTATAACATCCTTAACTGCCCCGCCATCCCCTCTTATCTCGCCGACAATTTTCAGCGTCTTTCCAATCATGGATTAGCGCTACGCTCAAACAGAGATTGTTTATTAGCCTTTCCAGTTCACCGCTCCTATTTTTTTACGTCGTCCTTTACTGTCCATGCAGTGAGACTCTGGAATCAGTTATAAACCAATATAAGACTCGCTCCGTCCTTGGCATGATTTAAGAAGCGACTGAAAAAACTCTTAATTTCTAGTCAGTAAAATAACGTGTTTCATTCCCGATTTTTCCTTTCCTCTCCACCATCCCTTCCTTTCCTTTTGATTGATGATATCTCATTTTATGTGAAAAATAATGTTCGGGTGATTGTCCGTCTTTGTGGGGTTCGTGGGCATATGCTCACGTATGTGTTTATGGATTTCGTGAGGATGGATAGTCATTTGAATGATTTATGCGACAACGTTACTTGCTTCATTTACCTTTGTCTGGTTGGTTGGAAGATATTGCCGCCTGGCAATATTCTCGCCCGATTGTATTTGCAATAAGAGTGTTTAATAAATAAATTATCTTTTTTCATAATAAATAAATAAAGGTACTTTTACATTATTGTATTATAATATTTTACACTGCCGTTGTACTCGTATACAGTATATTCTGGTGAGTTTATTTCTAATATATTCAAACCAACAAGAAAGAAGTTGTAGAAACCTTCAGAGAAAACAAAAATAAAAACTTTTTTAAAAATTGGAACCAACGGGAACTGACCCCGCAAACCCTGGTTTGGAAGATTTAACAACTGGGCCACGGAAATCGTCATGTAGACCGAAAATATTGAAGTACAAAGTCCTTAGGTAAAAAGCACACTGAAACCTTAAAAATGTTGGTACGAACGGGAATCGAATCCTTAACCTAAATTTAATTTAACTTAACCTTAACTTAGTCCTTAAATCCTTCCTAATGGATACAATGTAATTTACATGATGACCTCTGATATATATTTATCCGGCTATTGTCAGTATAATTCCACGTTTCACTTCCATACATAAAAGTTGGTACTTAAATAATTTTGTGGACTTTTGTGAATTTTGGGAGATTTTGATATTGTTCGGTTCAATTATATGTGTTTTACTGCCCCAATAAATGTGTTACCTATCGATACACACCGTTCGATATCCCTCGTGACTCTTCCGTCTGATAAAATATTATTTAAACAGCTGAAGTTTCTTCTTAATAAAAACCTTACACAAAAACGTATCATCAAATTTCAACGTTATATTTAGATGTAACCGATAGTTTTTTTTTTTCATAAAGCTTGACAAATATTCTTTCTTCCTAAGATGAACAGAGTTGTGGGCTGAAACCCAGCAGATATTTTTTTTAAATTACGCTACAAATATCTCCCTGAAATAAAACCCTTTTACCTTAAGTAAAAATGAAACCGAATGAGTAAAACTGGTAAATATTTAAACCCGCTAAAAGCCACATAATTTGAAATGAGAGAAAAAAGTTCGTGTTTCAACATGAGCTTATCCCAAAATCCAGGTGGATTACAATCAACCCTCCATCCATTTCAGGTAGGTGTTGAAAGGTCAGTGTTTGCTTTGATAACGGTAGGTATGACCAAAACAATTGTTCACGGGCACTCTGGCCATTAAGGTAACCGCGATATTTATTTAAACTTTTTTTTTATGTAATTTTCGCCCTACGCCCTTGACCCTGTTCCATTCCAATATAACATTTTTTCAATATCTTTGGTAAATGTTTGTAGTGTTTTGTATTATTGTATTACAATTTGAATAAAGTAAAACCTGTCATGATTAATCTCTTTCATCCAAGCAGAAAGATGTTAAACAACCCTTAAACGAAAATCGAACTGTATAAATCATGTTTCAACGATAATCGAACTCACAAACCACGGGTTAGAAGACAAATGTCTTATCAACAAGGTCACAGAGATAATCGGGAAGGTTGAAAATGTATTCAATTATAGTTTATTGTATCGTGTTCAACACAGTGGGTTTATTGCAAAGTGGAATTTTTTTCAAACAATCATACAAATATTTTGCAAGCTAGTTCTAGTGAATGTTGAAAGATTTACGTTTTAGAAAAAAGTAATTTTAATATTTAAGATAATAAATATTATAGTAATACATCCATACAAACGTCCTTGTCGGAGAAGGCAGAGAGGAGAGTGCCAGGCTTTCATATCACGACACATTTATTTCGCCTCTTCTTCATCTATGTAGATGAAGAAGAGGCGAACTCACATAACTCTCACGATTTCTTAGGCTTTCTACGTTTTCTCCTTCTAAATTAAAATTCACTTGATCTTACTATAGTTCCCTTTGTCTTCCTCTACCAACATTTACACTGTATTTTTTTTTCGTCTTTCTTCAGTTATTTCTCCTACATGTCCAAATCATCTCAGAGTAATCTTCTTCGTTTTACACAACACACCAGTCTTAAGTTCATCCCTAATTCATCCTTAATCAGTTCATTCCGTATTCTCCCTTAGATTGTCATCCGATTATATCCTTATTAGGACACGCATTTCAAACAGCATTTATTCTGCTCTTTCCAGTCTTTTCCCACGTTCACATATACCTATTCCTAAAAGGTCTTCCAAATTGATCGGTTTTTCAAACTCTTAGATAAAACACAGATGGCGTCGTAAACTTGCCTGGGTCTTGCGACATTTGATAAGTGTAATGTATGACATTTATAAAAATGGAGTCGTATACAATACAACAACGCGTTTAAATTGTTGAATTATTTTATGTATTGTAATCTCCGGAAACGGTGATGTTAATTGGCCACCAAGATCATGTGGTCTGACAACGTTGAACTATTTTCTCTGGGGTTACGTGAAAAGCTAGGTTTATAAGAATGACCCCCAATTAATTCCTGAGCTGTTGGACGAAATTATTCGCGTTATTGATGAGTTAGAACCGCAATTATGCCAAAATGTCATCGAAAATTAGACAAAAGAGTGCACATCTGTGAAGCTGCAAGAGGTGGACATTTGGCGGATATTGGTTTTTTGTGTTGAAATGTCATACATTATATATCAATGACCAATAAAAAGTTTTTTTAAATCAAAACGAATTGCGTGTTTTATTCAAAAACCACTCAATTTGAAAGATCCTTTATTTTGTGAAGTTTAAATAATAATTTTAATAATTCTGGCCAACATGTAGTTTTCTTTACTTTATTTTACATGGTTGCTTGGAACGGATCTCTCCCTAATAATAAGCGCGCTAGATTGTTAAATTTAAGTTATAAATGGATAAGAATGCATAGGACACTTTGGAGGGACCCTTTTAAAATTTCGCGAGGATGAAAGGTATCTCGACACGCAATTTCCTCTCTCCTGCACTTTCCAATACAGCTCCTGCGATTTGTCTGACTGTATACATCTTGTCTCTGCAAAATATCTTACACTTGATCCACTTATACTTTCCCTGGTCTTCCTCCACCCCCTGCCACTCACATTTGTACTGTAAATGTGTTTTATTAGTTTTTCCTCATTCATGCCCAAGCTATCTAAAAGGGATTTTTTTATCTTCCTCAACACATCAACCTTAAGTTCACACCCATCATACAATATTACCCCATTTATTATTTTCGGACCACACATTTCTATTTAGGATCGATTATGTTTTAATAATTTCATGAAAGAGACTAAACCACCCATTTATTCTTTTTTTTCAGGTGTGGATTTTCGGCGACGTTTGGTGCTCAGTCTGGCTAGCTGTGGACGTTTGGATGTGTACCGCAAGTATTCTGAACCTGTGCGCCATCTCGCTGGACCGATACGTGGCCGTGGCCCGTCCAGTCAGCTACCCTTCGCTTATGAGCAGGCGTCGGGCAAAAGCCTTGATTGCCGCCCTGTGGGTGCTCAGTTTCGTCATTTGCTTCCCTCCACTTGTTGGCTGGAAGGACAGAGAGGTAAGTGAAAAAATTGCTTAAAATTTTTGTTAAAATACTTATTATTTATCTTACAACCATCCATGAAAATTTCTAAAATAAAAATATTTTTATGTTTTTTTCTTGTGTTTGTCGTGTTGAATTGGTTTAAGTGACACCGAACGTTTAAATACCGTTAATGCCTTCACCCTTAGTTGATGTTAATATAATCGAGTATACTAGATACCAAGTGATGAATATCTCGTTCGGAGTCTCGGTCCAATGGTAGGACGCCTTACTCCTTCATTGGATAATTTCTGACTGATATGATATTTAATTGGATATTTTGGTTCCTGTTTTAGGAGACGGGGAGGGATAGTTTTATGTAATTTGTTTGATGAATGATTATGAGAAATAATAAGACGTTAAATACTTGTATACATGTGATGTTATATAAATGATATTACATACGAATATACATATATTTGTGGATGTGCGATGTCACACACGCTTATATATATTAGATGGGTGGTGAGAAAGAAATGGAGGTGAGATGATGGTGAGTAAATCATAGGATGTTGTATATAAATATGGGTATTTGGGGAGACGTGTGTGACTTTTAAAAATATATTAATACATAAATATGGGAAATACGCGATTGACTATGGTGGGAGGCTGTCGTCTGCCGCTTGAGGAGTCGGTGTCGGTGTATAAATAGGTGTAGAAAATGGTGTAGAGAAAGGTGTAGAAAATGGTGTAGAAAAAGGTGTAGAAGACGGGGGGGTATTCAGAGTGACGGGGTCATTTGCAGTTGGGGGGGCGTTTGTGGGTGGGCGGGTGCGGAGAATAGATTTTGGACGTGGGTGCTTGTAGTTGGTGTTCGCGTTGTAGTTTCCGAGATTTTGTATGACGGGGTTGGGATGTCTTGATATTGAACTGTAAAACCTTTCGGCCAGAGCTCGCATGTGATCGGGGATAGTTTCGAGTGCGGTGTCCGCGTGGAGTCTAGAGTTACGAACTATGTAGGGCGCGTTTAATATCATGCGGAGGGCTTTGTTTTGAACGATTTGGATGTGATTTATCGTGGTTACCGGCGCGTAGCCCCATACCGGAAGGGCGTATGTCAATTGTGGTCTGATGATCGATTTATAAAGATGGAGTTTAGTGCGCGGACTTAATTTATTGAATTTACCGACCAATGGTAATAATGATTTTAAGGTTCCGAGAGCTTTTGCTTTTACAATGAGGGCGTGTTTGCGCCACGTGAGTCTACTGTCTAAGGTGAGGCCTAAGTATTTCACGTGGTCGGTCCATGGGACGCTCTGGCCGAAGAGTTTTAGAGTTCTGACGGGTTCGATGTATTTGCGTGAGAAGCGGACTGCTGTGCTTTTGGAGGGATTAATTTTGATCTTCCATTCTGTGCACCATTGCTCCAGAATGGGAATGAAGTCTTGCAGTCGGTTGTGGGAGTCGGACTCGTATTTGGATGATGAGAGGAATGCTGTGTCGTCGGCGTATTGCGCGGTGATACAGTGTGCGTTAGAAAATTGGGGCATATCGCTCGTATATATATTGTACAGGATGGGGGACAGGAGTGCACCTTGGGGCACACCTGCCAGAATGGGGCGCGGGGAGGAGTTTATTCCGTCTATTTTGACGGAGAAGGAGCGATTTTCTAGGAAGGAGGCGATGATTTGCACTAGTCTAAGTGGAATACCCGTCTTGTGTAGCTTGTATACGAGTCCGTTGTGCCAGACGGTGTCGAAGGCTTTGGCCACGTCTAGCGAAAGGAGGGTCGTGAGCCCTTTGGCTCTGAAGGATTTGATAATTTGCTCTACAACGCGAAGAAGTTGATGGTTGGTCGAGTGCATCGGCATAAATCCGTGTTGCGATTCTGGAATGACGTTGCGCGCGTATATTTCAGTCGAGAGACGGTCGAGGATTAATCTCTCGAGCACTTTACCTAGGGTGGAGGGCAGACTGATCGGTCTGTGATTTTCGGGGATGGCGTGGCTTTTGCCCGGTATGGGGAACATAATGACATCGGCGTTTTTGAACGGGGTCGGGAAGAATTTGTGTCGAAAGCAGGCGTTGAAGATGGCTGTAATGGTGCAGATGGCTTTTTTAGGGAGTTTTTTGAGAGTGAAATTGTTGATTTTATCGGGGCCGGGGGCTTTTTTATTGACTAGATTTTTTATGATTGTTTGAATTTCTCGCGGTGAGAAGAAGTCTGAGGTGGGGGGGGGTTTGTTCGCTGAGTATGTTGACAACTGCATTGTCGACCATTGTTGTGTGAGTGGGGTCTGAGAGATCTGTATTTGGCGAGAAGATATTCGCTAGAGAGTCGGCGAAGGTCTCTGCGCGGTCGCGAGCAGAGAAGACGGTGCCGTTTGGCCCTTGGAGAGAGCTGGGGCGGGGGGGGCGTATTTCGGAGGCAACGTGTGAGTTTCCATTTGAGTCCTTCGTTGTATTCGAGGGACTCGACGAAGTCAGACCATTTATCGTTTCGGATCTGTTGTAAGTGGAATTTTATTTTTTTTACTAATCTGTTATATTCTGCTTTATACGAGGGGACAGCTGTGCGTTGCCACAGCTTTCGGATTTTATTTTTCTCCACAATCAGCGTTTTGATGTGTGGAGGAAGGGGGAGTTCGGGTTTGTCGGCGGGTCTCACTTTTGAAGCGGACGTGAGAGCGGATTTTATGGTGGTTGTGAAGTCGTATATAGCAGTATCGATGGAATTCGTGTCTGGAAAAGTTGTTGGAATTTTGATGCAGTTGTCTACGTAGGTGGCAAAGTCACCCCACGAGGTGATGTGCCACGGTGGGGGTGAGGGTGAGAAGGGCGGAAAGCCATCCGTCAAGTGAAGTAGTACCGGGTAGTGGTCGGATTGAAGCTGGTGAACGGTCGTGAGGTCTGTTTGATAGGGGATGTCATTATGCACGATGATGTCTATGACGTCAGGGCGATGGTTGGGGTTTAGTGGATAGAGTGTGGGGGACGTAGGTCCGACCACGAAGTATCTCTTACGAGAAGAGATTTCGTCGAGCGTTTTGCCATGCGCGTTGGGAGTGTGGCTGTGCCAGAAGGGGTGTTTGGCGTTGAGATCTCCTGCTATGATGGTGGGGATGTTATCGGCAAAGAATGAGTCCAGTTCGGTCTCGACAAGTGGGGAAGATGGGGAGAGATATGTTGCGCACAGTTTGAGGGGGCCGTGGTTGGTAGTGTTTACTATGACGCATGAAGCTTCTAAGTTATCAGTGATAGGGGAGGAGATGCGGCAGTGGTCTATGGTGCTTTTTATGAGGATCGCAGTACCGCCTTTTCGGGCGGTAAGGCGATCGTCTCTGTAGCAGAAGTAATTTTTGATGCTGTAACGGTAGCTCGGTTTGAGGTGTGACTCCGTTATCAGCATCACGTCCAGGTTGTGCTCGAGAAGGAAATCCTCGATCTCGTTTTTGTGCGTTCTGAGGGAACCGTTTGCATTCCAGAACGCGGCGGATATATGAGAGGGCTTATAAGTGCGAGCCATTTTGTTGAAGGGTGTTGAGGAAATTTATGGCTTCAGTGATAGCTGATCTTATGTTATTAATTATGAAGTCGCAGTTTTGGGGGGGGGAGGGCAATGTGTGTTGTTGTGGAGTATATGAGGATAACAGGGGGCGTGGGGCTGCCATATTGGCGTAAGAAACGCTAGAAGTGACTGGTCTCGATGCACTCTAGGGGGCGAAAGATCGGTGGGTGGTGGTATTGTGTGCGGAGGGGGCGGTGGGGGGTGTTGGTTGGTAGGGGTTGCGTTTAGGGAAGCGCGGGCAGCCTCTATAGTTGGCCGTGTGTGGGCCGCCACAGTTGCAGCAGGTGGCTGGTGTGTCTATTGGCTTCCGGCATTCGGAAGTGTGGTGCGCTCTGCCACATTTCACGCATGTGGCGGGAGCGTGGCAGTTGCAAGCTGAATGGGCAAAGCCTTGGCATCGATGACATTGCCCCATTCCTTTTCTTTTATGGAGTTCCTCCACCGTGACTCGAATATCGAGGACACCGCGGAGTTCGGTAAAGATCTTTTTGCCTGCTGGGTCTCTGGATAGTTTTGCTATGACCATTGGGAGTTCGACTCTGTTCCGGTTTTTCATCCGGTAGATGTTTAATACTGGATACTCCAGTGATTTGAGTTCTTCCGCGATGTCTTCGACGCTAATGGAGGTAGGAATTCCGCGTATGACGGCTAACAGTGGTTTCTCGTTTTCGAGGTGGAATGAGTGGTAGGGGATGGCGAGGGAGTCTGTTATGTGGACGAGGGCGCGGTAGGCTTCGACGGTTTCCGTCGAGATTTTTAAGTCTCCGTTTGGCATGACCTTGGAGGAGAATGCGATCTTCTGAGACCTGAGTTGTGTTCTCAGGTCTCCATATCGGTCCGTTTTGTGGAGGATAGTAGGGGGAATGCGGTCCCTTCTGATCGGGAGTAGGGTCGGTGTGGTTTCTGGTAATGATGGTTCGGGGAGTGTGGGAAGGGGAGGACTGGGTGGGCCTCTCATTCTCTTGTTTATCGGAGTGACGATGGGCTGAGGGTTTACCGGGGGGTGGGCGGGGGGGGGGACTTTCAGGGGATTTGAGAGTCCGTTTGCGGCTGGTGGTGGCTGTTTGCCATTCCATGTCCGGAATATCCGGGGTGGAAGGTTCTGGCGGGGGGGGTGGGACATTGGGAGTGGGGGTGAGGTTTTGTGATGTTGTCGGGACTGACGGAGCAGGCGAGGCGGTGGGTGGGTCTGCTGGCTGATTCTTTAGGATGAGTTCGAGATGTCCTTTGCGGCAGAGATCTCGGAAAAGCCTTCCCAATTTCAGAGTCACTTCCCTTGAGATTGACTCTGACTGGATAAAGTCAATAGCCTCCTTGAACGAGATGTTCGGTTCAGGAGATTGCGAGCGGTCAGGTGACTTGGCGCGGGCGGTAGGCGGCGTGGTTTCGGGGATGGGCGTCAGCGTCTCCTTTTTCCGAGGAGTAGACGTTCGGCTTGGGGGGGGGCATGGCGAGGGTGGTGGACGGCGAGGTGCGGGCACTGGAGTGGACGAGCGTGACTCCTTTACGATAATGGTACGAGGAGTTTTAATAATAAAGTCCGACTTAGTGGGCTTCATTTTTCCTTTTTTAGTTATATTTTAATTATATTTGGCGAGGGGGAGATATGGGTTGTACGAGTGCGGTCGAAACAATAACAATAACAATGATAATAGTAAAGAAAATAATAAATGATAAATGATAAATGTCGCAAAAGTGGGTGAGAAAATGATGAAAATGAGTGGGTGAAAGTGCAGACGGGATGGGAAGAGCCGTCGACCTTATCCAGGTCTTCAACCCCGCCCGAGGAAGTGAAAGTGTGAGAAAGGACAATATCAGTCAGTAGCTTACCAAAATGAAGTAGCGGGCGGCTGTCATCGACCGGCACTCAGAACGGATATGTCACTCGAATATGATTAGTGGAGGCCAACTCCATATACGCGTGAAGTACCGAATACCGAGTAACGAGCTGGACAATGGCGGTGGGCGTGCGTGGCGGTGTCAGTGAGTGAAACTTATGCGCGAGATAGATGCGCGATCACAAACTTGGTAGAACTGTATTTGTTTGTTTGTGAAATTTATTTCGCGAACTGTACTGCGGGCGAAATTTGTTTTGCGGACTGTACTGCGGGCGAAATTTGTTTTGCGAACTGTACGGACTGGAGAGCGACTGTGTAAGCGATGATAATACGTGTGCACTGTAGCGCGTCCATGACGGTTCTCTTATACTAGATACGTGTTATGTACACCTAAGCTACCGCACTCGCAACCGTAACGTGAACACGCGTTTGGTCCGCTCAGCCACTTGCGCCTACAACCGTCACGTAAACATACTCATGGCAAACAGTGCGTAGGCTACAATTTAGTTACTGGAGAGAAAATGGAAAGAGATAGCAAGTCATCGATTGACAGCGATCGACAGCGATCGCGCTCAAAGGTCTTTCGTATACACGCATATACGACCCTAACTTAAGCATGTGTCATCCGGCACAACCCACTCATTAAAAGTACTTTTTTAGATTAACATGTTGACTTTCTCAAGTCACCTTTATTTTAAAGGTCACAACAATTAAATTAAAATTCTGGACATGCACAAGTCACCATTATTTTAACGTTCTCAACATGCACTAGTCACCTTTATGTGAATGTTCTCAACATGCACAAGTCATCTTTATTTTAATTTTTTCAACATGCTTAAATTAAATTCATTTTACGGTTCTCAAAATGCACCAGTAAATGTTATGTTTACGTTCTGGGCATACACAAATAACTTTGTGTTAACGTTCTGGCATGAAAAATTTACCTTTATCGTAACGTTCTCGACATGCATATGTTATGTCGCCTTTACATGTACATTGTCAACAAGCACAAGTCACCTTTATTTTAACGTTCTCAACCTGCAAAAGTCACCTTTATTTTGTTGTTCTTAGCATATAACATACAAGTCACGTTCATGTTAACATCAAATTATTTTTTTGATAATAAATAGCATATTGAAAAGAATCACAATATTTATTTTACTTCTGTCTAAATATTATCGAGCTAAAAGTTTTTATACACAATTTCAATAATAGTTTCAAAATTGATATCCTTCAATAATAAAGTAAGTTAGCTGGAATGGAGATTGGGTGATCGGTCGCCTAGTGGAGAAGGGTGGGATG
>OX463859.1:3324216-3370694 GCA_949825065.1 Odontocerum albicorne | reverse complement strand
CTGTCCAAGACTGCACTGTTCTCAACAGCTTTAAAACAGGCAGTGATCATCGCCTAGTAAGAGCCAAAATAAAGATCAACACCAAAACTGAACGTCTCAAAGTGATTAAGAAAAAGGAGAAAATAGTAATAAACAACGATCTACTTGCTAAAAATAAAAATGGATTCCAACTAGACCTCAAAAATCGATTTGAAATCCTCAGCAAACCACAGCTTCCGATTACAATAGAAGCAATAGCAGAACAGATAGTACAGAGTGCAACAAACTACGGCGGCTCACATCCTCAAAAAGAATCAAAATTGTCTCAGCAAACGTTAGATCTTATGAAACAAAGAAGAAAAATGATATCTACACAACCCGCTTCTACATCACCATCTTTCTCAGAGATCAATAGAATGCTACGCAAAAATATTCGTAAAGATATCCGCGAATATAACACAAAAATGGTTCAAAGGACGATTGAGAATAGAAGAAGTCTGAAAAAGCTAAAGCAAAATATGTCTTTAGGAAAACGCCACATCATTGCACTTAAACTGTCTGATAATACTGTAACCAAACAACGAGACCTTATCCTGAAGAGAGCGGAAGAATTTTATAGGGAACTATATGCCGATACAGATACTGTAACTATACCAGATACAAATCTGAATCTAGAAACAACTAAGGACGAAAATATCCCAACGATCTTGCCAGGAGAGATCAGATACGCAATCAACGGAATGAAATCCGGTAAGGCCACTGGTATCGATGGTTTGTCCATTGATGTCCTTAAACAAACAGGTCGAGAAGTGGATACCATCTTATCAACACTTTTCAACAGGTGCCTTCAAGAAAAAGACATTCCAGAAGATTGGAAATCTGCAACTATAATACTTCTCCATAAGAAAGGCGATCAAGAGGATCTTAAGAACTACCGTCCGATTAGCATGCTACCTACCCTTTACAAAATTTTTACCAAGATTTTAACCAACCGACTCTCGAATACTTTTGACATGAACCAACCACGAGAACAGGCTGGATTCAGGAAGGGTTTCAGTACCATGGATCATATTCAGGTGCTGCGAGAAATAATGGAACGATGTGACGAATACGAACTCCCCCTGTACTTAGCCTTTGTGGACTACGAAAAGGCATTTGACTCAGTCAAAAAAGCTGCTATACTAGAAGCTCTAAAGACACAAGGCATTGATAGAGCATACACTCAGTTGTTCAATAACATCTATAAGGATGCAACAGCAAAAATACATCTCCACAAATCCTCGGAAACCTTCCGAATCGGTAAAGGAGTTCGTCAAGGAGACACTATTTCCCCAAAATTATTCACAGCTACACTGGAATACATATTTAAAAAACTAGAATGGGAAAGTAAAGGGCTGGCGATTGATGGAAAATACCTGAGCCATTTGAGATTTGCAGACGATATCGTTATATTCTCACAAAACCCGAATGATCTTCAGCACCAACTGCAAGAATTGGCAGAGGTCAGCAGGGAAGTTGGTTTAAAAATGAATATTTCAAAAACCAAATATATGATGAACGGCTTTGCTACCCCAAAACCAATAAACGTGGATGGAAAACCGCTAGAACTTGTCCAGGAATATGTGTATCTAGGCCAACTTATTTCCTTTGTAGGTGGCATATCGGAGGAAATAGCACGAAGGACCAAACTGGCGTGGAGCTCATTTGGACGTTTGAACAACATCTTCAAAAGTAATCTCCCAATATCCTTGAAGCGAAAGGTCTACAACCAGTGCATTCTTCCAGTACTTACGTATGGCTGCGAGACATGGACGCTCACAGTAAAGAACACGCAAAAGCTCCAGACCGCACAAAGGAGCATGGAGAGATGCATGTTAGGATATACTAAAAGAGACCGTAAACGAAACACCTGGATTCGCAATATGACAAAGGTAGAAGACGTTATAAAGGTGTGCAAAAGAATGAAGTGGCAATGGGCCGGACATGTAGCCAGAATGTCAGACTCCCGATGGACATCCGAAATAATCCAATGGTATCCAAGAGGCATAAAGAGGCCTAGAAGAAGACCGAAGGTACGCTGGATGGACGAAATCAGGAAGCATGGCAGCATCACGTGGCATCGGCGAGCAAAGGACCGAACTGTTTGGAGTCAACTTGGGGAGACCTTCATCCAGCAGTGGATCGACCCTGGTTGACAATGATGATGATATATATATATATATATATATATATATATATATATATATATATATATATATATATATATATATATATATATATATATAATATATATATATATTATATAATATATATATATATATATATATATTATATATATATATATATATAATATATATATAATATATATATATATATATATATATATATATATATATATATATATATATATATATATATATATATATATATATATATATATATATATATATACATATTATATATGTAATTCTGTTTAGTTACTTTTTTTTATTCTATCATATTTTCTTATTTATTCAGTGTAAAAATATAAAAAAATATATTTGGGCTCTGTTTTTAAGTGATATCTAATTTCACGAAAAAAACTTATTCATAAGCACAAAAAGTTTAGGAAGCTCTGTTTAAAGCGCTTTTACTCTATAAAATATCCACTATATAAAAATATTTCTATTTGAGGAGTTCTTGCGTATGAGAGATGATTAGATAGAGGAATATATTGAAAAGCGTTTTGCTGTAAAAAACAAAGTCAGCGGTCAATTTAGTACTCTTTTTTTCTAATAAACCAATCGTCGATAGTTAATTGAGTCCAAAAGAGATTTCTACAACACCTTTATTGCAAGGATCATGGATTTTGTTCATAACTCTATGTCATATTTTTAAAAACTTGGTTACTGACTTCTTAAGTGTAAAAAAGATCTACTCACCTGTTTTTTCATATATTACATACATTGCAAACAAAAAATACTTTATTGACATTTTTTTTCATTATTCTCCGGATAATTATTTACGACTGCGTGTATTGAGAGATTCTTTTCGATGTCGTGTTCACGAACTGAGTAAGTGAGAACACCAGCAAACGCACACGATTATTTTCGATGTCATGTTCACAAACTGAGTTAGTGAGAACACCAGCACTCGCACACGATTCTTTTCGATGTCGTGTTCACGAACTGAGTTAGTGAGAACACCAGCACTCGCACACGATTCTTTTCGATGTCGTGTTCACGAACTGAGTTAGTGAGAACACCAGCACTCGCACACGATTCTTTTCGATGTCGTGTTAACGAACTGAGTTAGTGAGAAATAATTTGTTTAAATTTTCCTTATATGTATTGTATTACTTTTAATTAATTAGTTTATTCCAGTAATGACATTAATCTTCGCGACACGTGTATCTACTTCCTATCTTGAGGCTGTCTTCAGGCGGAAATTCTGCTGCCTGTCCAATTCATTCCTTTGTTGAACTCGAAATTAGAATTTTTAATTATAAAATTACTTTGTTATTCACTTCTTCTTCTTCCTCCCAATGTCTGTCAGGTCCCCCCAACGTTGAATATCACCTGAAAGTAGGCATTTTTGTCCCCGGCAGACCGAAAAAGATCTTCAACGCCTTCATAGTGATTTCCTTGGGAGGGATATCCAGAGTGGTTTCCCCTTTCCTTCTCTGGAGGATTTTCAGTTGGGGTTACCTTCCCTTAGCTGGGTGGAGTTTTATGGCACTGGAAACTTACTTAATACTAATAAATTAATACTCACGATATGAGTTTCTTCCATATATAATTCATTTCACTTGATGAGAGCCTCAAGATGAAAGGTAGAAACACGTGTAATAGGAATGTATGTATTTCCAGTAAAACAAAAAAAATTAACGATATGATGAAAGAATTCTTCTAACAACAAATAATTATACGCATTAGACTTGTTCGAGGGTTGTTGCCTCTTCAAGTGCAGGGTAGATGGTCAACACATGCGATGACGACCCGTGACTTCTGTACCTACTCGTCGTCCCAAATTTTCTGGAATTATCACTAACCTTTCTGGAACATCAGATCAGATATGCTAAAAAGTACAATTTATTATTAAATACTATATACAATTAAATAGTCCCTTGAAATTAAAACAGAAATCTTCGTTAAAAGATTGTTAGTTTTTCGAAATAACTTGAGGAAAACAAAAGTTTGCTGAATACTTTCTGCTATTTGTTGGTCCACTAAACTTTGGTATAAAGTTAAAAGTTACACAACTGATAACTTCATTTTCTATCTCACCCTTTCTTCCCTCAAACCCGTCTTTATAATACGCGGGTAGGTATGTCATTAAATTTAACATATAATGTTTACTCTACTAAGTTGTAGGCGCAAATAGCTTAGTATTGTTCTGTCTATTTACCCCCACATCAACCCTTAATGTCTGCCTGCAAAGCCTCTCTTCCGGCAGACAAGATAAAACTTTCAAGGCAGCCCGGCCACCCTCTGAAAATAGCTAAACCTGAAAAGTTAACAGCTGAACAAATAGCACCTGGTTTTTTTATAGTTTTCAACTGTTCTCATTTTGCCTTTTACAATACCTTATATATGACCTCCGTGACCTAGTTGACAATACAATGACCTCCGTATTCCAGTTATCAACAAATCTGTCTTCCGATCTGGAAGTTGTACGTTCAATTCCCACTGGCACCCATTTTTCACAATGAAGTTGTTCCAAAAATTCGATTATCATTTCAAACGTTCTTTTCTAGAAAATATTAGTTTTTTTTTGCCAGGAAATATTTGTTCCCTAGTTTTTGTTTGACAGTTAGGATTGTGTTATATTTTTTATTGAGTAAAGCGTTTAATTCGTATTACTTTAGTTCTTCGAAATTGGATTAAAAAAATAAGAATTACGTGTTTTTTTTCACATGAATTTAAACTTAAGTATTATCTATCTCTGATTTCATTAAAGGTTTACCAAACATCGGATGAATGGACTACTTTTGAACGAACGGTGCGACAATGGATCAAAAAGTTTAGGAACTGAGACGTAAGTCTCGTCAAGATACATTGCTTAATATAATAGTACTAATCTCAATCAACAAAACTAACGAGTTGAGCTACGAAACATTGCCTTATCCGCCTTACTCACCCGATCTACAGCCAACTGGTTTTCACCTTTGTAATAAATATTTTCGGCAGAAAAAAAAAAACAATAAACAACTGAATACCAGAGAAGTAACAGAAAATGCTTTAAATAATTATTTGATTCTAATCCGCCTGAGTCTTATTATATAGACATGACAAAGCTTGTAATTTATTGGCAAAAAATGAGAAGGGGCAAATTGTTTTTACTAGGATTAATAAAGTTTATAAAAAATATTTGATTGAATTTGAAGGTTGTGGTCTGGTGGTAAGACGCTTGTCTGCCAATTCGGAGGTTGCGGGTTCGATCCCTGCTGGAACCCAGATTTTTTTAAATAAGATTCAGTCTGTTTTTCACTTAGGGCCCATTAAAACATCTTTCTGATTGGTTAGAAGAGATTACCACATGATCCAGAGGCGTTAAATCGCACGATCTTGGCGGCCAATTCAAAATCTTATGACACCCAAAAAACACCCTATATTTGAATGAGGAAGGGACGAATGATTTATTTCGAAGTAGGAAAGTCTGGCGCTCTGTATTGTCTACCTACCACGGCAGGAATTAATGGTTTGATGATACGTATGTATGTATTTGTGCCTAAATTCATACATCACGTTGTTTTCCTGTTGAGATAAACCTGGAAGACAACGCGCTATAGTTTTTTATCACGGCGTATATCTTGCGTTTCTTCAACATCGCTCTTTGTTGCGTTGTATTCTCTTAATCTTACCATATTTTCTGACCTTTCTTCCCCATGACTTTTTTTAATAATTTCTTCACATTCATTATAAAATACTTGATTCAGTATTATCGATCGAACTTTAAACTACAACTACAGCGAAACGAGCCTTTGGAAATAAAGATTGGAAACGCGACTGTGCCTACAGAGAGCGTGGTGTGTAATTTAGGTGTGTATATGGAATATGACTTAAGATTCGAGGCTCACGTTAAAACTAAATTACAATGGGTTTTTTCGCGGCTTAAAAATATTTATCGCATCCATCGAAACCTGTCGATTGAGGCAAGACGTAGAATAATCGACGCGCTCATTATCCCAATAGTCGAATATGGTGATTGCATCTATGGACCGTGCCTTCTAAGGAGAACCGAAAAGAAATTGCAAAGATTACAAAATGCTTACTGTAGGTATTGTTTCAACATTCCCCCCAGAGGACACATCACCCCTTTTTTCAGAGCTTTTAAAACTATTGACATGAAACAAAGACGGTTTCTTCACTTAAGCGTACTCATGCATAAAATTACCAGTACAAAAATGACATTTATCTCTTCGAAAAACTGAATTGGGCTAGAAACTTTCACAGCTACGAAACTAGAGGCAGAGAGACTCTTTTACTTATCCCAAACCATAATCTAACACTGTTCAGGGGATCCTTCTCATACTCAGCCAGCAAATGCTGGAATGAGTTGCCCCAGGCCTTGAAGGAGCGGGTGAATAGTTATACCTTCAGAGATGCTCTAAAGTGTTATTTTCTGGGTTGTTAATGGGTTTCTCAGTGGTTAATGGGTCTCTTGTTTGATTTTCTTTTCTTATTTTCTCTCTTTTCGCTGGTAGTGAATCGAGGATTGTGCATACGTGTTTGTGCGTTATTTCCTCATTCATTCTTTTAAAACTGCTTATCTATTTCAATGTATTACTGTCTAACTATTTCAATGTTGTCTCAACTATCTCACTTCCCATTTGTCATTATGTAAAATTTGGACTCCTTTGAGGCTTTTCTTTTTTTTTTGTCTCGCTCTTGCTGACAGTTAACCTGAGGTGATATATGTGGGTTTACTTTTTATTTGGTTTTCTGCCATACGTTTTTGTTCCTTTTTTTTCTATTTGTTCTTTAATCTTGATATGCGGGGGTGTGGGATGGAAGCCCCCTGATGCCCTTGCGGTCGGGCTCGCCTTACATTGGTGGGGTGTATCTCGGCCGCGGGAATGTTTGTGGGATGAGCCCGGACCTTTTAGTGTCTTCTCTCTTGAATGTATTTTTTTTGTCATCTATTTATTTTCTGTTTTTTTTTTATATATTCTTATTCTACGTGTTCAAGGGTGTGGGCTGAAAAACATCTGGTGTCCCCGTGGCTATGTTCGCCTTATATTGGTGGGGTGTATCTTGGCCGAGGGGAAGCTATTAGATGAGCCCAGACCTTTTGATAGCTTCTGTATTTAATGTATTATCTGCAATTTATGTGTTTTAGAAAAGTTATTTAAATATAATCTGTACATACTATGTTGCTATCAATAAACATATTATTTATTTATTTTTATTTATTTAAACTCGTTCATTTTGTAGAAATAGAGAAACACTTCACTTTGTAAAGCCTGTGACGAAAGCTTCTCATTATTTAATCACAAATTTCACGTACCTGCCCTAAATACTAAAACACTCAGCCAAAACACTAACACTTGGTATTTACTTCCTAACACATACTGAAATCCCAAACTTTTACGCACATACATATAATTACTACTTCACCACAATCTTAACAACCTCCATGGCCTACTCTCAGGTGATAGTCAACGTTAGGGGGACCTGACATGACACTGGAAAGAAAAAGAATAAATCAGAATAGTATCATTGAAATGTTGAAGTATCAACAGAAAAATTTCCTTTATGCAAGTAATATGCCCTATTTTTAACTTTGGTATACACAAACGCCTGTGATCTGACGACAATCCAAGTTTCAAATCACAAATACTTAAAAAAAATGACACAAAACCGGAATAAAAATTGAACTAAAATTTAAAATAATCTTTATTCTAGCGACATCTCTGAAAACCTTGTCAAATAATATATTAGTTTATGAGATATTGTTGAATAAACAGAGCGCCGAACTTTTTTGGTTTCTCAATATTTCCAGCATTAACGACCTGTCACGCGGATCGAGTCCTGCGATGAGTCTCTCTTACGTAAATAAACATTACTAAGTCTCTCTTACGTAAATAAACATTACTAGTGTTATATGCATTTGATTGGGTGAGTGTCATGAAGCATTGCTTTGATCGTAGCATTCCTTTGTTTATTTTACGTAATGTTAAGTTTATCTCCTTTATTTAATGAGTCTCCTTAAGAGTAATGACTATTATTTATTATCAGAAAATTACTTAAGTGTCATGTTTACTTGGTGTTGTAATCAAATATCAGTAGTTCTAAACAAAATATGTGTTTAAACTTAAAAATTAAAAAACGCTGAAATTGTGCCGCGCACAGGATTCGTGGAATGTGATTTTTAACGCGGTGAACAGGTTAAATAAGTTTCGATTACTTAAAAACACCACACCAGAACTCGACACAAAACAAGTTACATGCGACGCATACAAAATGTTTACAAATTACAAAAATGTTCATCATCTTCTGCAGAGATGTACAATACTAATTAAAAATAAAGCCTAAATAAATGTCAAATGAAAAAAATAAGCATAACAATATGAACGCGGTCATAACCGCGTTCATAACCGCGGTCATAACCGCGTTAAACTGTACGGATTAATTATGCAAGTATTGCAACGGTTAAAAAACATGATTCCAGTCAGGTTTTCCCATAAGGCGTCTTCACAACTTTCTTTTTAGTTGGAAGAAATTGTCACATTGCAATAAACCTGATGTGTTGTAATATAACGAAACTATTATACAATATATTATTTATAGTTAAGGCATTCACATTGAGGAGATTTAAAGATAGTAAAGCACAATGCTTGTGCTCCCCTGATGATGAGGTGAAAGCCTTGAACCCGGTAGGGTTATACCGTTACAAAAAGTTGAATAAACAGTGTTTGATAAAACAAATTACAATATTATACAAAATCCTTACATATAAGACACATTTGTTTAGTTTTTAGGCGTATAATATTATGTATATAATATTTAATTGCATAATCTTCCAAACATCTAAAAATATCTCTCTTGAGTAACATATGTGTGGTATAAATCTAACATACTAATATGGAAACAGAGCACGGGCGTTGAAAAATAATGACACAACATAAACACATTAAAACCATGTCTTACCAGTCTTCATCGCAATATTAACATTCGCATCAGTCATTCACTGGCACTCTGTATTTATTTATGTTATTCCATTTTAAATATATTCTGTATATATCATATATTTCTTTCCACTGAAAGATATTTTTAAATATTTCCTGAAAGCTTTTATCAATTTTATTTGCCAACATTTTATGAAACTGGATCAAAACACACATGCGAAAACACATTTTGCGACACAACGTTTTAATATCTCCCACGACCTCTTCAAGTTTTTTTTCGCAAGGAAATAACTTTTTTTTTGTGTTTTGTCTCGTACATTTTGTAAAAATATTTCTTGAACACGGTACAAGATTTATCCCATCAAACACACATGACAACTAGCACATCTTCTTTTGTGTTGATAAGTAAACGTTATTCGCGAAATCAAATATTTATTTTGAAAAGTAATTCCTCACGATTAAGGTAAATTGTGGGATGTAGATGATTGACGTCTATACATGTTTGGGTTTTATTGTCAGCAAACTGTTGCTTTTAATGGATTTCATTCATTCATTTATTGTCAGGAAGCTGTTGCTTTTTAATGGATTTCATTCATTCATTTATTCATCAACTTCAGATTCATACATCGCATCACGACATTGCTCTGTTTGAATAAACATAAAAGATAGAGAGCCAAACTTTCTTATCACGACATTTATTTATTTATGAATCCGTTTCAGGATAATTTGGCGAGCTTATTGCCAGGTGGTAATAACTAGGAAAATAAAAAAATGAGTAACATAATTCTAAAGATTATTAAAATCATTATTTGTTAATATTTTTTTATTTCATTACAATTTATAGTTCTATATTTATTTATTTAACACCTCATTGTAAAAAATTATCTGGTGGTCTTATTGCCAAGCGGCAAGGTCTTCCAACCAACCAAATAAAAGTAAACAATGGAGGATACATGTTTTCAAAAAATATTCAAACGATTATTCATCTTTACGAAATTTATGAACATCTTTATAATGAAAGTAAAAGTGAGATATCATCAATCAAAGGTATCCCATCCGTTTAACGTGTCCAAACCGCTTCAACGTGTTGTTTCCCACCTTTTCCCCGCATCAGTTTTTAGCTCACATTTACCTTTAATAATTAAATGTCTTATTCTGTCATACGTTGACACACCACATACTCTATTCCGTGTACGCGTTTGTACTGCATTAACTAAGCTTTTTTCTTAAATTTTTACGCTCAATTTTTCTTTCCCATTCATCGATATTGGCACTATAACGCTGTGGTAAACAATAACTTTAGTAACTTTTGTTTAGAATTATTGTACAATATTTTAGTGCCCCGTTGACTTTGTTTCCTGTTGATACTTGTTGTTCAATACCTCGTTCCCCCTACACCGTCGTCTGAGAACATACGAGTATTTCACAAATACCAGAATTCATCAACTCGTTCTTATCTGTCGTTGTTCCCCCAAATGCCGCAATTATTTTTTCTTCTCTTTTCTCAACAAACATGCCTTCATGTTCCCACTTATGTTAAATGGATCGTACCTTCAATGCTGAGACAAATCTCAACGATAAGCCTATGTTATCCACCACTATCGACACTTCTGTCGGGATTAGCGGATTCAACAAATAAAATTAAAATTTAGAAAGTAAGGACTTTCAAGATCAATAACGATTGACTGAATTCACTTGTTGCTTCTTTTTGTTGGATAGATTTATAAATCCCTAGTTTTTTTGTTATACAATAAAATAAAATAAAAAACACTTGTATTGGGTGTTAACATAAGTTGTGCCCGTTTTGTTTTTCAATTTAAAAATGAGCACCAAAAGTAAAACAAAATGGTAAAGGTTATACGTCATTCGAAAGAAAATTTTCTGTTCTACAAGTTATTGTGTTTGCTTTTACGTTACATATATTGTTCTATTTGATTACAAGCCTTCAAATCGATTGTCGAACGTTGGTTTTTGTTGTTTTTACTCAAAACATGTGGAACCCAAGCGCTGAACTTCTGGACTTTTCCCATTGATTTAAGATCGCGGTATACAGTCATGTGACTACAATTCATCTGCTCAGGCAATTTGACAGTGGTTTGAAGGGGATCTTCATGAATAATATGGTTTAAGTGGTCCTCATCGAAGTTCACTGGTCGTCCGGAACGCTCCATGTCTTTCAGGTCGAAATTACCGTCTTTGAAACGCAAAAACCGTCCACGAGCTGTCCTTTCATTCATAGGATCTTCACCGTACACTTCACAAACGCGAGCAGCTTTGGCAGCTTTATTCCCTCGATTGAACGCGAACAGAAGGAGGTGTCGAAAATGCTCACTTTCGTCTACTTGACATTCAATTTTGAAGGTTTGTAATCAAATAAAATAATATGTGAAACGTAAAAGCAAACACAATATCTTGTAGAGGAAAATTTTTTCTTTCGAATGACGTATAACCTTTACCAGTTTGTTTTACTTTTGGTGCTCATTTTTAAATTTGAAAAAAAACGGACACAACTTATGGTAACACCTAATACTTCGATATCAAAGATTGAATTTATAATATTTGTATCAAGTTATCGAATAGCGCGTAGCTACAAAGCTAATGGGGCACTTAAAACAATACGTTCGAATAAGGCAGTATCGAATTCTGCTAATATCACAGTCCACAATAGTATTTTAGTAATAACTTTGATGTATGGGAGTGATACGTAGACATGGAGAAAGACTTATAGGAGCTGAAGAATTACTGTAGAAGTGCGTGCACTGAGAATAATACATGAAGTGACAATGTATGACAGAATACATATTATAATTATAAGAGACAAATGCGAACTTAAAGCTGATATGTTGCATAATATTAAAAGAAGCAATTTACAATGGTTTGGGCATGTAGAACTTATGAATGAAGAAGACTTACGAAACAAATATACAGAGCAAATGTGAGTGAAAGACGTAGTAGAAAAAGATCAAGAAATGATAGTTCGATTATGTGAATGTTTTTTTGAAGAAAACTTAGAAAATCCGAGAGATCGTAGGATTGCGTGATGGGAAGTTCTGGTGATCTGTCCTCTCTGTCTACCCTGACAGGGGTTTGATGGTGTTTATATATGTATTAGGGCAATCATTACTTACAATAACGAAACCAGGGCCGATACAATTGACAGAACACAGATAATTTTTTGACTATCCCAGATGAGAATATTACGAACCATTGAGAGCGAAATCTCTTCAAAATAAATTCAGAAGCTCTCACATCCGATAGACCTACATCAAATGCAGCAGAAAGAGATTCTCAATTAAATCGAACTCTAGACTTAATCATTTGTCACATGATGCATTCGTCAACTTAAAATCGAGCAGGAACGGGGTGTGGGGCTAAATAATACTTGCATACAAACCAAACCATTTATGGAATTTATTCGTATACGAGCTTAAATTTTTTAAAAGCTTGGAAACAAGATCATCGTTATTAAGTGTTTTTAAAGGGTTTTTTTTCTAAAATTAACGATGCCGACTGGTTTTTGGCAAAAAATATAATATCGAATTTATTTATGTTACGTACTAATTTATAATATCTCCAAGCCATAAAGCTAAATGTTCTATAATGTGGTGCTTTAAACTAATTTAACTTATTTCAGACGACATTTTCATTATACAATTAACAATTCAGCTTAATATGACGTGACATGATATTGTATCTTAATTTGTTGTTTATAAATGTTGTGGAGGTTTAGAGACATTGTAATTTATTTTTATCAAACACTGTTTATTCCACAAACAAGTTTTCTGAGACATTCTGAGTCATTCTGAGCACAAACAAGTCTTGTTTGTGCTCCCCTGAAGATGAGGTGAAAGCCTTGAAACCGGTAGGGTTATACCGTTACAAAAAAGTGGAATAAACAATGTTTGATAAAAATAAATTGCAATGGATCTTAATTATATACATTGTATTAAAATCACGCCTAATTTATAATTTTAATTTTACATTCATGCTAAATTTTATTTCAAGTGCTATGAATATTTTGACTTTAGATTGTACAAATAAATAAAAAAATATGTGAACAAGATTGTCTTTAGATTTTAAAACTATCTCGTATCTTCAACTCCATCCAAAAGCACTTTTTCTATTATATTATAACAGCACGCCTTTCGATGTAGCAATTCAACTAAGTCCAACTTAATGGTGTTAACTTATTTCACGCTATCTCGCTAGATGCTGATTATCTGAACATCACGTCTTGCAGAAGACTTTGATAGAGTAAATATTAGAATTCTACAAGCAAAAATTGATCAACTGGGTATTCCAAGTGATCTTTTGCAGTTCTTTACAACTTATCTAGCATATAACAATTTTCAACTTATGGTATATTCAAATCTGACCTTTTGCTATCCAAGAGGTATTCCACAAGGATCACATCTCGGTCCAACATTGTTCTTAGTTTTCGTCAGTGATAATTGATAGATCTACGACAGTCTATGACTGATCTATGACAGTCTATATTATGCTGGTAGATTATCGGTTGAGATATTACGCATCCCAAGCGCTTCCAGTTTTCAGATGGTTGAAAACTACACATATAACGCCCTTCCCTGCTGGCGAAGGCAGAGAAGACAAAATGACAGACTTTCCTATCTCAACACACGTATTTCGGTTCTTCCACATGTAAACATACACCTTCTCATACAGTTCTTACGATTTCTTTTGCTTATTATTTTTCCTACTTTCACATATTGTATATTAAACCTGATTCAGCCATACTTTCCTTGGTCTTCCTCTACCGCACCTTTCAGTCACATTTGCACTATATATTTGTTTTATTAGTCTTTATGTATTCATTCCGTTTGTCTAAAACGTCTCGGAGTACTTTTTTTTCATCTTACTGAAGACATCAGTATATAATGGCACTATCATCGAGAAGAAGTGAAGATGCAGACTCAGCAGAGACACATGACACGGATGGTAACTGATCAAATGTTCACCATCCCTAGAGTTGAAACATCTTTTGCCCAAAGGCAATGTGCCTATTTAGCTCCCGTGACATGCAATGGGGTGCCGAATCCAATAAACGAAATGGGAGGAAAACAATTTAGGCAGTCGATCGGAGCGTGGTTGATATTGCGACAGGAATTTGAGTACTTGGGCTTACAAGAGGAATGACTTGTAGCAAAGGTTTGTGTGAGCTCTTGAAAGTGGTATTTTTTGTTATTTTTTTGTATGATTATGTGCGGCTTATTGTGGGATGAACGTTTTGGTATGTCTGGAAAATGAAGTGTGAGGGGTTTGATTCGCGTGATGTATATATGTGTAATTGAGTGTCACTGTTTGTCAGGTTGATGAGAATGTGCAACGGGGTTTTATATGGTATAATAAAAAATTGGAAAGAAGTGTATCGATTTATTTTTTCATGCTATATGTCCTTAGTGAGATACAGGTCAAAGTCTAGTTTACTGGGGACATGACAAACGACCTCCGTGGCCTGGTGATAAGACAGTTATCTGCCGATCCGGAGGTTGTGGGTTCGATCCCCGCTGGAACCTAGATTTTTTAAAATAGGATTGTCTGTTTAACACTTAGGGCCTATAAAAACATATTTCTGGTTGGTTGGAAGAGATTGCCACATGGCAATAAACTCGCCAGGTTAAAAAGAAAAAGAAAGACAAATGAAAGGCAACAAACCCAGATCCATTAAAATTTTGTGTCCAAATTAAATTACCTATTAGTTGTTTTTTCACAAATTATGTGTATTTTTTGTCTGTGTAAAATAAATAAAATTAAATCAGTCTTAAATCCACATTAAACCCTTATCACTTCATTCCGTATTCTAAAAACTATATAAAATAATTAATTATCACCAAGACTGAATTAAGTTCCAGATGTGAAGTGAGATCAATAAGCTGGCCTTCAAAATTTCCAAATGGAACTAATGACATTTTCAAAAGCTGGAACCCAGCAGTACTTGGTAAATGATAAAACCATCATGCATGTCGACACTTTTAAAAACCTTGACGTCACGTTGAACAGTAAACTTACGTTTGGCGTTAAAATCAAAAGTGTGTGTTTATCTGTCAATAAAATTCTGGGATTTGAAATAAAATTCTGAGATTTGAAATAAAATTCTGGGATCTGTAATAAAATTCTAGGATTTGTAATAACATTTTGGAATTCGTTATAAAATTCTGGGAATCGTAATAAAATCCTCTAAGGCATTTAATAGTGGCACTGTTTTGAGATCGCTTTGTTATCAACTAGTTTGCAGTAGATTGGATTTGGCACAATTATTCGACAACATGTTGTTTCTCCCCTATTCCCCGCATCAGTTTTTAGCTCACATTTATCCTTAATAATTAAATGTCTTATTCTGCCATAAGTTGACACACCACATACTCTATTCCGTGCACGCTTTTGTACTGCATTAACTAGGCTCTTTACTTCAATTTTTACGCTCGTTTTTTCTTTCCCTTTCATCGATATTGGCACTACAACACTGTGGTAAACGATCATTTTAGAAAGTCTTGTTTTGAATTATTGTGTTTAAGTGCCCCATTGACTTTGTTTCCCGTTGCAACTTGTTATTCAATACCTCATTCCTCATATACCGTCGTGAGAACATACAAGTGTTTCACATATACCAGAATTCATCAACTCGTTCTTATCTGTCATTGTTCCCCCAAATATGGCAATTATTTTTTATTCTCTTTTCTCAACAAACATGTCTTAATGTTCCCACTTATCCTAAATGGATTGTATCTTTAATGCTGAGACAAATCTCAACGATAAGCCTCTGAATCGTTATAAAATCCTCTGGGCCATTTAATAGTGGCGCTATTTTAAGATCGCTTTATTATCAACAAGTTTGCAGTAGACTGGATTGTGGCACAATTATACGACACTTAGAGTAATTCAGACCTATCTGATAGTCGAGCAAGTTCAAAAGAGATTTCTGCGTTACCCTTACTGGAGGGAATGTGGATTTTACCCATGGTTCTATCCCATCTATTTTTTAATGTATATGCTGGACTATTCGAACGTTCGTCGTTCGATGCTGGGCCTCGTACTCGAGGATCCTCACGCCATTCTAACGTCAATTCAATTGGAAAGCGAAGCTGAGCCATGGAGTTTATTGTTTTTAAGTAGCCGTTGTACACCAGCAAACTCACCGGTTACACCACTGTACTGGATGCGTTGGCACACTGAAGTGAGATGATTGGAGCATAATGGCATGTTTTTTCTCGTTTTGACAGAATAGGTAGGACTGAAGTCATGGGTATCCTTATATTGGGTAATAATTCTTGATCGTAAGAAGTTATTTACACACCTACTTATCTTTCTGGTGGGTTGAAAGAGATTGCCACATGACAATCAACTCGCCAGGTCGTACTGTAAACAACGAAAGTTTAATACAATGCATGTGCAAATTACTAACAGGTAAAATAGCGAACTTTTTGTTGATTAACAATCTGAATCCTTCTTCCGTGAGTTCTGATCTGTTCTTTTCTTCTATTCGTTTCCCACTCAAGCGTATCACTACCGGAAATAGAACGTCTGTGGGCAGTTTCTTCTTGTGATCTTTAAATGTAGATCGCACTGGATGGGGAACTTATTTTGACCCTCATAAGAGCGTAAAGAACTAAAGAACACCAAGGAGTTTGTCTACCTCGGGAGCAAAATAACATGGGACGGTCGGTCCAAGAGCGAGGTCGACAGCCGTATACATCAGGCTAGACTTGCATTTAAGAAAAGGTCGAAAATAATAGAATCAAATAATATAGACCTAAAACTGAGAATACTCCTCATCAAGACCTATGTATGGAGTATCTTGATGGACGGCTGCGAGACATGGTGCCTATCCGAAAGAGATAGACGAAGACTAGAGGCTTTTGAGATGTGGTCCTATAGAAGACTATTAGGAATTTCCTGGAGATACCACATCACAAATGAAGAGGTTCTCCAACGAGTCGAAGGAGGAAGGCACCTGCTCAGGATCCTGTCCGAAAGGCGTGCAGGATGGATCGGTCATATAATACGACAAGAGGGCCTCTTGCATGCCATAATGGAGGGTATGACCGAGGGGACAAACTCTAGGGGACGCCCACGCCGAGAGTACCTGGAGGACCTGTTGGTGGACGTGCGCTGCTCAACATATACAGATTTAAAAAGAGCCGCACAGGACAGGGAGGAATGGAGGAGAAGAGTTGAAATTGCTGCAAACCAGTCTTAGGACTGCAACCACGGAGAGAGAAGAGCGTGGGTGTTGGTGGGATCGAGCAAAACTGATTAACAAATTTTTGTTTAATGTATCTGTCATTTTTTATGCCGTCGTGAATTAAGATTATTTTTGGTGTCATATTCACAAACATAGCTATTAAATACGTCACTTGTCGTCTTTGCTGGACCACTTCATAGGAAAGATCGAGTAATAATTGTTGCTGTTGTTATTATTTATTTTTACTTTTATCTATTAAATTAGCTTATTTTATTATGTGCATTTTTTTAATGAATTGGATTCAAATCTCTACCACGCATTTTCATTGGTCTCCTCTACCACGTATTTTCTTGATTTTCCTCTACCACGCCTTTCATGGTCTTCTCCTACCACGCCTTAAATTGTTCTTTTTCTACAATGTCTTCGTCTCACGTTTGCTCTAAGGAATTGAATGGTGTTAAAATTAAAATAATTAAATTTTCTATAGTACACTTTTGATTTACACGTCTTAACCAGAATTCTTGAAATTTTTTTAAAACGTAAAGTACTTATGAAAAAAGCGTGATCTCACCTTAATATCTCATCCCAGAATATCTCCTTACTTAAGTTCCATCAATCATCCCTCACTAATCCCTCATGCAAATATTTATCCTGGTACTTTTTGGGGTTGACGTCACGGGAGATCCTCGTATCTACTTCCTCCACATTCTAGGCCATGGACCAACATATGTTGATACTTTGCCTAAGTCACCAATTTTGTACTTATTGTCAACATCGCCTTGACATTTAAAGTTTTCTTTTCCTCTCGGCTTACATTTCTTAAGATGTTTCGCCATTGCATTAAATAAAATACAATTACTGATACAAAATTTAAAAAACATGTTTTTTTAGTATTTTTTTAATGTAAATGTTATTCCGTTTGATAGCTTCTCTATTAAATCTTTTTTCTGCTATTTATCTTGATATACATTTGCGATTTCGGGATGTTTTTATTTATTTTTTAAATATTATGTGTTGTTATCAATAAAACTTTATTTTACTGTTATTTGTTTTATCAAACACTGTTTAGGGTGTGGGCTGAAAAACATCTGGTGTCCCCGTGGCTGGGTTCGCCCTATATTGGTGGGGTGTATCTTGGCCGAGGGGATGTTATTAGATGAGCCCAGACCTTTTGATAGATTCTGTATTTAATGTATTATCTGCAATTTATGTGTTTTAGAAGTGTTATTTAAATATATTTTGTACATACTATGTTGCTGTCAATAAACCTATATTTATTTATTTATTTATTCCACTTTTTGTAACAGTATAAGCCTACTGGTTTCAAGGCTTTCATCTCATCATCAGGGGAGCACAAACAAGACTGAATTCTGGAGTGAACATCTGGAAAACCCTTATATTCCAAGAATCATCTCACCGTAGATATCTTCGTCGTTGCTGAATCTCGTAGTCAAGGTTCCCCTTGCCAATTTGACATGAATTCAGTTGAAAAGCGACGTTTTTCCGCGAATCTGTCTTCCCTATTTTCCTCTTTATCTCCTTTAAGTGCGCACACCAGCAACCTCATCGTCCACACCGCTGTACCAGGTCCGATACCACACCTGAATGAGACTATTGAAGTACACTGGCATGTTTATTTCATCCTTTTTTTTTTAAGTTTAAATCTGCCCGAAATCATACGTATCCTTATACCTCTGAATACTAGGCGGAAAAAATGTATGTAACATTCGAAGGAAGTAGCACACCGCAGGATTCGAACCAGCATCCGTCCGCACAGAAGTCCAGTGCGTTACCATGCAACCATGTTCATTCAGATTTAGAGAATCGATCCATTACGCAATACTCCCCGTTATATCATTCATTTCTGTATCCAAACCAATGATTTTTAATAATGCTTTTAACGGTGCTTTATAAATTGCCTTATATTATTTCTATCAAAATCTGCTTGAAATATATCATTCAAATACATTATTTTATTTGTCTCTTGTGTCAAGAAGAAGTAAGAATTTAGGGATAATAAACGGTGATGGAACGAAGTATATATTTAAAGAGACAGGGAGAGGCTTCTTTTCAGAGAACAGATTCCAAAGCAGCAGTCTCAGGGTATCTGGAAGACAAGAAGTTGTTACCCCCAAGGGAGAACACTGATACATCGATCACAATGTCGGAATAGATTCAATATCATCATCTAGAATATTCAAGCCAAAGTTTGGCTTAACCTAAGAACTTGTCAGAATTATTTTGCTTTCCAGAATATAATATTTATAAAATTGGCTTGTTTGGAAAGAAATTTAGTATTTTTAGGTCAAACCAAAACGCAAAAGCAAACCTAGTTATCGTAAACGGTGGTTTTTCATAGTTTTAATATCTCAGCAAGGAGATGTTAGAGAATGTTGAAGAATTCTGCTATTTAGGGAGTATTTTCTCGGACGATTTAAGAGTTATAAGGGATATTGAATGGTGTGTAAAAAAGTAAGTTATCAAAAACCTTATATTTTCTTTCTTTTACGTATTTTTGTTTATTATATTATACATACATATGTACCATTACATGATGTCTCTTTCCTAGCAGTTAAAATACTCCAAATATATTCCTCATTTTGGCTCTCTATATCTTTACCGACATTTTTTATTTATTTATTACTTCCATGCAAATGTATTTGTTAGAATTATAATGTATCTGGTGGAATTATAATGTGTATGGTAGAATTATAATGTATCCGGTGGAATTATAATGTATATGATGGAAATACAACGTATCTGATGGAATTATAATGTATCTGGTGGAGTTATAATGTACTCGTATCTGGTAGAATTATAAAGTTAATGCAATGTTTTTCAATCCAAGATTTTTTGTTTCACAGTTATTGTTGGTGTCTTTGGGCGTTTTTTTTAATGTTAAGTATAAAAATAATATTTGAGAAAAACTAACAAAAATTTAAATATATTATTAATCTCAAGGAATTAGGATGGAAGTCGTATCGAAATTAAGGATGTCAAATATTTTGAATTAAATTATGCTTATTTTTTTTCTTGAAACTTAAAAAACGTGTTTGTTTTATTTTGTGGTGTCATGTTTTCAATGTTTAATAAAATATAATAAATAAAACACATTTTTTTTATTTTGTATTCGCCACTGTTTTATTTGAATTCACTACCGGTATCAAAGACATCGGTCTTCTTCGTTAGGTGAAGTTGAACTAAATAATGTATAAAATAAGTTATACGAGTATAATAAATGCAAGGGTTAGGGAAAATTTGGGATTTCTTAATAACAATAATTTTTCGAAGTTTCTTTTTGTCTTGCCTATAATTATATAGGTAATACATTTTAGACATAATTTAGTTCAACTTTACCTAACGAGGAAGATAGAGTTCTTTGAAACCGGTAGGGAACTCAAATAAAACAGTGGTAAATAAAAAATAAATTTTATTTATTTTATTAAAAATTTAAATACTTTTTTAGTTTATTTTCATATATAAATAAATATAGGTTTATTGACAGCAACATAGTATGTACAAAATATATTTAAATAATACTTCTAAAACACATAAATTGCAGATAATACATTAAATACAGAAGCTATCAAAAGGTCTGGGCTCATCTAATAACATCCCCTCGGCCAAGATACACCACACCAATATAGGGCGAACCCAGCCACGGGGACACCAGATGTTTTTCAGCCCACACCCATGAACACGTAGAACCAGAATATAAAAAAAAACGAAAATAAATAGATGACAAAAAAAATACATTCAAGAGAGAAGACATTAAAAGGTCCGGTCTCATCTCACAAACATTCCCCCGGCCGAGATACACCCCACCAATGTAGGGCGAACCCGACCGCAAGGGCATCGGGGGTTTCCATTCCACACCCCCGCATATCTAGATTAAAGAATAAATAATAAAAAAACGTATGGCAGAAAACCAAATAAAAAGTAAACCCACATATACCACCTCGGGTTAACTGTAAACAAGAACGAAAAAAAGAAAAGCCTCAAAGGAGTTCAAATTTTACAAAATGACAAATGGGAAATGAAATAGTTAGGCAGTAATACATTGAAATAGTTAAGCAGTTTTAAAAGAATGAATGAGGAGATAACGCATAAACACGTATGCATAATCAACAAGCATGAGGCATATGTTTCTCTCTCAAATGTATGGTTCATTGCATTAGCATAAATGTGTAATTTCAGAATGTATATTTATTTGCATGTTTTGTTGCAATCAATCCCCTTATTATTTATTTATGAGTAATAGTAAATTGAAAAAAATTAAAATTGGCATTTAATTTGTACATCACACTAATCTTATTTTCCCTTACCGTCCTTTCTGTTTAATTGAAAGCTATCGCCACATATATATCTAAGCTCGCCAGGTTTTACTGTATACAACGAAAGTGTTATACAAGTTAACTTTTCTAATATTTATATATCTTAGAACTGAATACAAATAAAACCCTCTAAATCCGGATCTCGAACCTTCTTTGAAGTTTGGCCCAACTCTTGAAATATTTTCTCATCAATTTTGAAAAATGTCTTCCCCCTCCCTCTAGCTTTCCCAATCCCACACTCACATCCGTTTCAAATTGAGCTGTTCTATATCATTACCATTCTAGTTCGCCCAACCTTAGGTAGACAAAGGGTTATTCGCTAACGCGTAGATTGCGTGCGGAAGAAAAGAAGCAAACTTCAGAAAGTTGACCTCGCCCCATATAAAAACAATATCAATGTATACATGCAAAAATGACCCAACCCACAAAAGATAAATTTTGTGATTTATTTAAATTAACAAAAGAGAATAAAGATAAACTATATCGTACAATTAAATCGGACAGTATAAAACCTGAAAGATTGAAGCAAGTTGAGGAATTTTGCTGTTTAGGTAGTACGGATACTTTTTATACGGATAAAAATGCAATTTGGTCAGTATTATTGCAAGGGGTGTAATCATGGACCCTCAAAATAAGTATGTTTGAACCGACTGGAAGCATTCGAAATGTGAATGCACCGGAGAATGCTTCAGACACCCTGGATGGATATGGTCAGCAACACAAGGGTTCTTCAAAGAGTCAAAGTTAATAGACAGTTGCTGACTAATATTAAAATCCGAAAGGTGTCCTACTTGGGTCATGTACTTAGAGGAACAAAGTACAAATTACTGCACCTGATCATCCAAGGCAAAATAAAAGGCCATAGAGGTGTTGGCAGGAGGCAAATCTCCTGGCTCCGCAATATACGTGATTGGAGTGGCATAAAGGGCGTTGGAGATCTTTTTCGGGCTGCCGGGGACAAAGATGTATACTCTTAAGTGATATTCAACGTTGGGGGGAACTGACATGTTACTGGGAAGAAGAAGAAAGACATTGTTATTTGTTTTTATCAAACACTGTTTATTCCACTTCATATAACGGTATAACCCTACTGGTTTCAAGGTTTTCACCTCATCATCAGAGTCTTATTTGTGCTGCCCTGTGCAAAGTGAGCTGTTGCACACAAGCAAACTCACTGGACACACCGGTGTGCTGGATCCGATGGCACAATGAAGTGGCATATTTTAACCCTTTTTTTTTGCAAGAATAAATATGACCGAAGTTATAGCTATTCTTATACCCTCGAATACTAGGCGGAAAAAAATGGCTGTGTCATTTGAGGGAAGTAGCAGAGCGTGGGGCTTGAGCCGGTGACATTCCCAATTCTTGTGCACGTCGTCGATGAGAGGTGCAAGAACGTTCACCTACACTCTGCCTCACTGCATCAATCTTTTCTGGCGTACGTTGGCTACGTTGTCGCCCATACTTTGCTTTATCCCCCAGTGTATGCAAATTTTCAAAATTATTCATTACACGCTGAATCGTTGACTTGCTTGGCACACGATTTAAACCAAAAAAAAAACACGCAATTTTCTTCGCGTATTCACAATTGAACAATTATTTAAGTAATATGTTTTAATAACTTCAACACGTTGTTGCGAAGTTCGGTGCTCTATAATAAATTGTTATTAACCACTCTCTACGACTGTCAAATATAAACTTACAAATAACACCCAAATCAAAATGGCAGCCAAACAAAATCGTTCTGGAACATAAAACGCACCCAGTAGAGATACATGTCAGATTGAAGAGATACATGTCGCGATAGAAAAGGAAAGTCAATAGGGCACTTAAAAATATACATACTTGTATATACACGTATAAATGTTAACCGGACATTGAAAAATATAGTTAGATGATAATACATAACAGTATTTTTAACACATCCTTTGATATATGGGATTGAAACGTGTACGTGGACAAAACTGAAAAGAGCTGAAAAATGCAGTGGAAATACGTGCAATGAGAAAAATACACGATAGGACATGAAATAAGTGAAAAAAAAAACTGAAAACTTAAAACTGATGTATTGAGAGATGTAGGAGAGCTCTCTGAGACGGTTTGGGCATATATGAATGTTGAAATACTAAAAAAAAAACAAATATATATTGTAAATGTAAGTAAACGCCGTGATAGACGCAGACTGAAGAAAGTATTATTGAATCAAGTGAACGATATTATGGAAAAAAGGAAACGTAGAAATTCGGAAGATAAATCGAAAGAATGGTATTAGAATGTTTATGGATATAAAAGAAGTTAAAGATGTGTTTAAAGATAGGAAAATAAATAGATAAATCAATTAATTAATATACGTTTATTGATAGCAACATAGTATATTCGTAATATATTTAAATACACTTCAGAAACACATAAATTGTAGAAAATACATTTAAAAATCAAGCGCTCGATCTCTGTCAACCCCAACAGGAAAATGGTGTGATGGTATGTATGCATCAATTATTGTGTAGCACTTTCGTTGTATACAGTGCAACCAGGTGGACTTATTATGTGGCAATATATTCCAACCAACTATAAAAATGTTAAAGAGGCGTACATTGAAAAATAGAATTCACGATATAAAAAAATGTGTTCTCTGACCCCTGGGTGGAAGACAGAAGACTTCTCAGTTTAGCCACGGAGCGAATTTATCATGTGTGTGTATCATAAATATCAGACCAGTTTAACACATTTTTTATGTTTTAAAAGAAAGTATCCAGAAGATGGTTTGTACATGCGGAGAGAATGGATGGCGAAAAAATTACTATGTACTAGTCAACGTGTGTGTGTGGAAAAGATAGATTTAGGAAAACGTAGCTCGATCATTTATGGGTTTCATTTTAAAAGAAGGTAAAAGGTAAAATATAAATAATGAAAGATTGCGCATGACTAAATGTATGAATATGGAGGAGACGAAAGATTGGAGATCTAATATCTCGGCCTACCTCGCAAGGGACACGGCGTGATGTCTTAAAAAATATTTAGCATTCAAGCCCGTAGAAAGTGGTGTGATATTTCTCAATTTATCTCAAAGCTGATAAAATGTGGGCTAGACCATTTTTGCATCCATACGTTTTTATATATTGAGGTTTTTTTATTGAAAATTCATGGGAGATTTTTAGGCGATTGAGAAAGGTTTGTATCATACATACATGAGGATTCATTCTCAATGCAAAACATTGGTATAAAACACTTTCGTGTTTAACAGTTTAATATGACAGACTTATTATATAAATGTAAAACATTGGTATAAAACACTTTCGTATTTAACAGTTTAATATGACAGGTTTATTGTATAAATGCAAAACATTTGTATAAAACCCTTTCGCATTAAACAATTTAATATATGATTTGTAACAGGCTAATTGTATTAATGCAAAGTTCTTAATGCAAAACATTGCTATAATACACTTTCACATTTAACAATTTAATATGACAGACTTATTGTATAAATGCAAAACATATAAATTCTATAAAAGCCAACAAAATCCCAGCAATCCCTTAGTCGCTGCCCTGGGAGCTTACGAGAGTAAATCCGACCTACCCTTCCGTTATAAGCACAAGCTCCCGAAGCATTATCTGTTGCCTGACTAGTCCACATACAGTATTAGCTGGGACGACCAAGGTCTGAGTGAATGTGATGGAATACAAGTAGCCTGAACGAGTGGACTTGTTTTTGCTGAATAATTAGTGTAAGAATTGTTATCTAGTTATAAGTAGTATGTAGGTGTTAATTATTTCTAAGAAATCATATATTAAGATTGAAAAAAATAAAATAAAATGCCATGTAGGAAAATAAGATTAAGTAAGTTCATAAATTATAACATATAATTAAGATTAGTTAAGTAATAAATGTGTATATAGGTATAACCTTGACAAATGTTTGTACAATAATTTACTTTGTTTAATAAAAAATTTAAAAAAAGTCGATTCGAATCCCGAGTTAAATCAACCTTGAGGAGAGTCTATTCTCTTATATGGCGCTGTATAAATGATTCTATAATATCGAATAAAGTAAAAATCACCCCCTATATATATCATACAATATGTTTTTTGTTTTCGATACAGAAAGAAAATTGCATTTCTTTGAAAGGGGATTGGGAGTATTGGGTAAGCGATTGGAGATGAGGTGAAAATTGGAAATATTGTATGAAAGAAAGATTTTTACATATCTTTTTATCTAGCGCTTTGCACGAAAAGAAATGAAAATATTTAGCATCCCATATACAGGTTTACTTGTATTTGTTGAAAAATATTCATAGACATTCTAAATGGCTTTCATAAGAAGAAGAAAAAGTTATCAAGAACTTCACACTAATTTCAAATGTTTTTGGAATTGTAGCCCTCTTGAGTTGGCCTAAATGACGGCTATTTTTTAAGATTTCATTCTCAAAGTAATGTCTAAAAATATTAACAAATAATTTGACATTGTAAACTACAACGCTTTCGAAACATTGCATCATTTAAGCACTTTTGCAACTTGCCTGATGCGATAAGCATCTCTCTACAGGAAGATTTTGGTCGTCACGACAGAATTGTTCCAATATTGAACGATTTTTTTGTAGATTATTAACGGATAATATTTTCGATTTCATATTTTCTTTGTTTTTATAGAAGTCATCCATTTTTTAATAGAAGTCATCTATGATTTTATGGAAGTCATCCATGTTTTTATAGAAATCATTCATGTTTTTATGGAAGTCATCCAAATTTTTATAGAAGTAATCCATGTTTTTATGGAAGTCATCCATGTTTTTATTGAAGTCATCCATGTTTTTATAGAAGTCATCCATGTTTTTATGGAAGTCATCCATGTTTTTATTGAAGTGATCCACGTTTTTATAGAAGTCATCCATGTTTTTATAAAAGTCATCCATGATTTTATGGAAGTCATCCATGTTTTTATAGAAATCATCCATTTTTTATGGAAGTCATCCATATTTTTATAGAAGTAACCCATGTTTTTATGGAAGTCATCCATGTTTTTATTGAAGTCATCCATGTTTTTATGGAAGTCATCCATGTTTTTATTGAAGTCATCCATGTTTTTATGGAAGTCATCCATGTTTTTATAGAAGTCATCCATGTTTTTATTGAAATCATCCATGTTTTAATTGAAATCATCCATGTTTTTATGGAAGTCATCCATGTTTTTTATGGAAGTCATCTATGTTTTTATAGAAGTCATCCATGTTTTTATAGAAGTCATCCATATTTTTATGGAAGTCATCCATGTTTTTATGGAAGTCATCCATGTTTTTATAGAAGTCATCCATGTTTTTATTGAAATCATCCATGTTTTTATTGAAATCATCCATGTTTTTATGGAAGTCATCCATGTTTTTATGGAAGTCATCTATGTTTTTATAGAAGTCATCCATGTTTTTATAGAAGTCATCCATGTTTTTATTGAAATCATCCATGTTTTTATTGAAATCATCCATGTTTTTACTGAAATCATCCATGTTTTTATGGAAGTCATCCATATTTTTATGGAAGTCATCCATGTTTTTATAGAAGTCATCCATATTTTTATGGAAGTAATCCATGTTTTTATAGAAGTCATCCATGTTTTTATAGAAGTCATCCATATGTTTATAGAAGTCATCCATATTTTTATAGAAGACATCCATGTTTTTAAAGGCTTGTAAAACAATGTTTTACAAGTCTTCTTTTTCATCTAATATGCTTTGTGCGCATTTCTCCAAACTCTAATAAAATATTTTTTTTATTACACTTCCAAGAAATATCTACAAATGTGTTATTCATAAATTTTTAAAAATCTGAAATGTTTTTTTTACATTTCCGTGTACCTTTTTATCATGTAAAATTAATATTTCTCTCCTTCTCCATATATTTATGAATTAAATACAAATACGTAAAGTAAATAGCGAAACGATTTTTTGTCTTCTAAAAAGATTTCTTTAGAATTTTATAAGCTTTTTTAACAGACCTATTATTTTTTTTCTTAGAAATTTTTAAAATTCAAGGGAAATAACAAAAGCGTATTAAAATATTTAAAAAATTTAAACGAATACGCTAAATAAAATTTATTTTTAGCGATTCGAGCGAAAATTCACTGTCGAAAAAATATATATAACTGGCCACCAGATTTATTCCCAAGATATTTGTATTTTTTCTCTCTCATTTTTAAAGAAGATTTTTCAGAAATCAACACTCATACATTTTGTATGAAATACAAATAACAGTCAGGATATTTTAATGATCGAATCCTTATGTGGGATTGTTTTGATGAATTTGAAATAAAAAAAAACTTTGTTTTTTTTTGCATGTTTAAAAATAAGACCTTCAACCTGGTTAGCTTTTGAGAATTATATAATATGTACATATAATTTGACGTATCCGCCTAAAATTTGTGATAAAGATTTATTTTTTAAACAAAATAATTTTTTTGTATCATAATCATCATCTTCTCTTTTAACCCTTCCTTCCTTGTGATGTGTAACTAGTACACATTGATTTTAAAAACTTTAATGTCTCTATAAATAGAATAAATACTGGGTTCAGATTTTAGGTATTATTCCGGTATACATTTACGCATTGAATGAAAAAATAATATTAATAATAATTAGCACTTATCGGCCACATCAGATATTTTGTGAAAATTGGGAATAAATTCACCAATACAATCAAACGTGTGCCAGTGTGTGACGTAGGTAAATTCATTCTAAAAACGCTATGGGTGAGGAAGCAACGCTATTCACGTCTCACTCTCATTCGACTTCAGTATATGGGAACGCAAGAAATAGAATCTAAGTTCGCTCGCTTCTCTCGTTTCGGTAGCTCGCGGACTTTCATTTGAGGTGGTCGCTTTGCCCGTTTTGTGAACGTCGGCCGATGTTTATTTCATGTTTTCAGCAATTAAATTTAAATTATTATCACTTTTGACTTCAAATTTCCTAAATTTAAGCGATTAGCTATGATAAATCTGATTTTTTCCGGTTTTAAATCGCTCATTCATGTGTATTGAATACACAGCACCATAACGCGCGGATTTTTTTAGCACAGTAAGGTAAAGGTTAAATAAATTAATAGTAGGTTTATTTATTGCAACATAAATACACATACATATGTCCTAAAATTACACATATGTAAATATATTCAAGTAATGGAAAATAAAAAAAACACATTTGAGCGAGAAGCAATCAAAATGTCTACAATTATATCATAACAATGGAGATACAACCCCAACAAAAGGAGGACGAGGTCAGCGGTGAGGACGTCAGACGTTTTTTTTTTCAGTCCACACTCTTGAGCACGATAATTATTAAGTACAAAATGAAATGATAATAAAAAATCAATAAATACAATTATAACTCAACAAATATGTAAAATAAATATTTAAAATATAAACGCACACACCAGATTCATTGCCAGTGTAAAGGGACAAAATGTGTCCAAATTTTGACAAAACAGAAATAAACTACTTGATATTTTTTGCAATGAGTTGTCAAATAACACGAGCGGCTGCAGCTCGAATATGTGGAACTATTTATGTGACTTTATATTTACTTTAGTGTTGCGTTAGCATAGAAAAGGTTCCTTTAATCCATGAAGCCAACTACCACATACCATAAGACGCCCTTCCTACCCTGACTTAAACAGCGACTTAAATGTAATTAAATATTGGCAGCAAGTAGGGGTGACTAGATGCAAAGTAAACGTACAGAAATGAGGTTACTTGAATGAAAGTGACATTTAACCGGTAAGGTACCTTAAGCGAGTTTACTCGCTCTCTGTTGCCGTGCCCATGGGGCCGGCCATACAAAATTAGCGAGTTAAAGGTCGATTTACACACATCAGTGAAGGTGACCGGTACGTGCCATGACAGTACCGGACAGTGCCATGACGGTCCCATGATTCCACCGGCCGTGATCTTAACAGTGATTTCTGTACATTCAGTTAGAGCGTGATGTCTGTATTAAATTCAAAAAATAATTCTCGTGATCCAATTATTATTTGTTTTTTTTAAATATAGTAGAGGCGGTATCGATTGGGCAAAGCGTTTCATCTTTTCAAGGTTTTCAAGGTTTTTATATTGATATATTTTTTTAAATACTTACAAAAGTATCGAAACCTTAAGATAATCACTCGGATCAAGACTTGACTCGGAATAAAACAAAAGTAGTTTTTTTAGTAATAATAGTAATAATAAAAGTAGTTTTTTTTTAAATGATATATTTTTTTAAATACTTACAAAAGTATCAAAACCTTAAGATAATCACTCGGATCAAGACTTGACTCGGAATAATAACAAAAGTAGTTTTTTTAGTAATAATAGTAATAATAAAAGTAGTTTTTTTTTTAAATGATATATTTTTTTAAATACTTACAAAAGTATCAAAACCTTAAGATAATCACTCGGATCAAGACTTTACCCCGAATAATAACAAAAGTAGTTTTTTTAGTAATAATAGTAATAATAAAAGGAGTTTTTTTAGTAATAATAAAAGTTGTTTTTTTTTATAATGATATATTTTTTTAAATACTTACAAAAGTATCAAAACCTTAAGATAATCACTCGGATCAAGACTTGACTCGGAATAATAACAAAAGTAGTTTTTTTAGTAATAATAGTAATAATAAAAGTAGTTTTTTTTTTAAATGATATATTTTTTTAAATACTTACAAAAGTATCAAAACCTTAAGATAATCACTCGGATCAAGACTTGACTCGGAATAATAACAAAAGTAGTTTTTTTAGTAATAATAGTAATAATAAAAGTAGTTTTTTTTTTAAATGATATATTTTTTTAAATACTTACAAAAGTATCAAAACCTTAAGATAATCACTCGGATCAAGACTTTACCCCGAATAATAACAAAAGTAGTTTTTTTAGTAATAATAGTAATAATAAAAGGAGTTTTTTTAGTAATAATAAAAGTTGTTTTTTTTTATAATGATATATTTTTTTAAATACTTACAAAAGTATCAAAACCTTAAGATAATCACTCGGATCAAGACTTGACTCGGAATAATAACAAAAGTAGTTTTTTTAGTAATAATAGTAATAATAAAAGTAGTTTTTTTTTAAATGATATATTTTTTTAAATACTTACAAAAGTATCAAAACCTTAAGATAATCACTCGGATCAAGACTTTACCCCGAATAATAACAAAAGTAGTTTTTTAGTAATAATAAAAGGAGTTTTTTTAGTAATAATAAAAGTTGTTTTTTTTTTATAATGATATATTTTTTTAAATACTTACAAAAGTATCAAAACCTTAAGATAATCACTCGGATCAAGACTTGACTCGGAATAATAACAAAAGTAGTTTTTTTAGTAATAATAGTAATAATAAAAGTAGTTTTTTTTTTTAAATTATATATTTTTTTAAATACTTACAAAAGTATCAAAACCTTAAGATAATCACTCGGATCAAGACTTGACTCGGAATAATAACAAAAGTAGTTTTTTTAGTAATAATAGTAATAATAAAAGTATTTTTTTTTAAATGACATATTTTTTTAAATACTTACAAAAGTATCAAAACCTTAAGATAATCACTCGGATCAAGACTTGACTCGGAATAATAACAAAAGTAGTTTTTTTAGTAATAATAAAAGTAGTTTTTTTTTTAAATGATATATTTTTTTAAATACTTACAAAAGTATCAAAACCTTAAGATAATCACTCGGATCAAGACTTGACTCGGAATAATAACAAAAGTAGTTTTTTTAGTAATAATAGTAATAATAAAAGTAGTTTTTTTTTAAATGATATATTTTTTTAAATACTTACAAAAGTATCAAAACCTTAAGATAATCACTCGGATCAAGACTTTACCCCGAATAATAACAAAAGTAGTTTTTTAGTTATAATAGTAATAATAAAAGGAGTTTTTTTAGTAATAATAAAAGTTGATTTTTTTTTATAATGATATATTTTTTTAAATACTTACAAAAGTATCAAAACCTTAAGATAATCACTCGGATCAAGACTTGACTCGGAATAATAACAAAAGTAGTTTTTTTAGTAATAATAGTAATAATAAAAGTAGTTTTTTTTTTTAAATTATATATTTTTTTAAATACTTACAAAAGTATCAAAACCTTAAGATAATCACTCGGATCAAGACTTGACTCGGAATAATAACAAAAGTAGTTTTTTTAGTAATAATAGTAATAATAAAAGTATTTTTTTTTAAATGACATATTTTTTTAAATACTTACAAAAGTATCAAAACCTTAAGATAATCACTCGGATCAAGACTTGACTCGGAATAATAACAAAAGTAGTTTTTTTAGTAATAATAAAAGTAGTTTTTTTTTTAAATGATATATTTTTTTAAATACTTACAAAAGTATCAAAACCTTAAGATAATCACTCGGATCAAGACTTTACCCCGAATAATAACAAAAGTAGTTTTTTTAGTAATAATAGTAATAATAAAAGTTGTTTTTTTTATAATGATATATTTTTTTATGTTTCGTTCATGTTTCTGATAAAACAATATAAATAAAACAAATAAAACAAAATGAAAACTTAAAAAAACACTAAAAAAAGTAAATCAAAATCACGGCCGTAATACCAAAAATATCGTCCGAAAGTAATTTGATGTTTCACTGTTTGCACGTTCGCGCGCCGACGAGACTTCAAATCCATAGAGCACTGGTCCCTAAAGTGGGGTACGCATACTCCGAGCCTCTCTTGAGGTTTCTTACTTAATAGCGAAAGATAAAAAGCCACACACAATTGGCGAAACACTTCTTCTTCCTGCAGCAATAAAAAGGGTGGAAATAATTCACGGAGAGGAATATGCTCAGAAACTAAAATCTATTCCCTTGTCGGCAAATACCGTTGCCAGGCGAATCGACATTATTGCCGATAATTTAAAAAAACAATGACAATAATTAATTTTCGGCAATGACAATAATTAAAACCAAAAACAGAAATAAATTAGAATTAGAACCAGATCTTGGAATAGAATTAACACAGGGAATCAAGACAGATTTTACCGAAATTAGTCAACAAATTCAATCACGTTGTTCCCATTAAATTATAATTTTAAATTTCTCTTGTAATTTATCAATTGCATGTACATATATTGTTTCATTATCGCGTGTGTTTCATTATCGCGTGTGTGTGTGTGTGTGTGTGTGTGTGTGTGTATGTATGTATGTATGTATGTGTGTATGTATGTATGTACGTACGTACGTACGTACGTATGTACGTGTGTATGTATGTATGCATGCATGCATGCATGCATGTATGTATGTATGTATGTATGTATGTATGTATGTATGTACGAGAATATATAATTTGGGGGTACAATTTATGATTATTTTCGTCATAAAAAGGTATGCGGTCAAAAAAGTTTGGAGATCACAACCATAGAGGAATATTTTTGACCATGTTGGTTTTAAACATGGGCTGATCACGATATTGTCACGTCATTAATGCGTGTAAATAGACCTTGACGGCGACAGCATTGTTTGCACTGTCGCGGTCACACACCGGACAAGTGTGAACAAGACCCTTCAAATCCATAGAAGAATATTTTTGACCATGTCGGTTTCATCCCGGGCCGGTCACGGTACCGTCATTCACTGATGTGTGTAAATCGACCTTAAATCGCTCAACTTTATGCCTGTTTCTAGCCAATATCTAGTACTAATTTGAATAATCTAAAATATGAAACATATAGAGACATCTATTGAGGGGATGAATAAATACTATAATATTACAGTTTACATATATTATTGAATTTACCTAAAAGCTTTGCATAACAGTCGACATGTGTCTCTAATACAGGGTTGTCAGTTTTGCGTTTTACATATTTAACCGTTGAAATTTGAAACGATTTCATAGTTACATTATTTACTTTCCGTGCGTTATTAAAATAATTAATATTTTCGTGTTACATATACTTTTAATTCTATCAAATATTTCATTGTATGATATGTTTTCGTATTTTCTGGGATAAGCTGTAACAACCGTGGCATTTTGTTAAAGTTTTAGTTGTATTTTTCTGAGTGAACGATGGCATAAACGACACATATTGTACATATTTAGTCTTACAAGTCTTCATAATATCCTTTGAATATATATACAAAAAAGATAATTCTATTAGGTTTTATTTTTGCTATAAAACTCACAGCCCTCTGGGATCAGCCATACTACAGCCTTGCGGCACTTCAAGGGTTAATGTAATTGTGAGGCTATACAAGAATCACAACACGTGATAGTCTGTCCGAACATCGTAACAACGCGCTCGGGGCAAAACATGATTGATTCAAATGATAGAGTAATCTCTGCTGCCTCATACTTGAAACACGTGGCAAATTTGACAAGTGATGGTTTGGATGTAGGAATGAGTTATACCACTTTGTGACACTCCAAAGACGTAGTATGGATTTCCTTATTCCCAATTATATTCTCTCTCACTTGACGTTCTCTGTCATTGTTATATTTTTATAGTGTATATGAAAAAATAATATTCTTAATAATTAGCACTTATCGGCCACATCAGAGATATGTTGTGAAAATCGGGAATAAATTCACCAATACAATCAAACGTGTGCCAGTATGTGACGTTCGTATATTAATTTAAAAAAAAACCGCTATTGGTGAGGAAGCGACGCTATTCATGTCTCACTCTCACCATACTTCGGTATATGGGAACGCAAGAAATAGAATCTCAGTTCGAAATTGTGTTTCTTCCTTCGAGGAATAACAGTCCGAGACCGAGTCCCGTCTCAGTTCTCAGTAGCTCTGGGGCATCCATTTGAGGTAGTCTCTTTGCCCGTTTTGTGAACGTCGGCCAATGTTGTTTTCATGTTTTCAGCAATTAAATTTCAATTATTATCACTTTTGACTTCAAATTTAGTTAATTTAAGCGATTGGCTATGAATATTCTTTTTTTTTCGATTTTAAATCGCTCATTTTTACATGTGTATTATGTGTATTGAATACACAGTACGGGAAAGGGAAAGGTTAAAACATGTATACTCGAACCGGACAGAATCAAAATATGTTAAAATGATAGTGTGCAACAGAATTTAAGTGTCGTTTTGGTGTATAGGAATGAAACGTGAGCTTGAAAAAAGGCTCTAAATGATGACGATGTATGACAGAATATACTGTGACGTAATTAAAGTTCAATATGAACTTAAGGTTGATATATTAATTAAGATGAAAAAAGGTCCTCTTAGATGATTTGCGCAGATAGAAAATTACTGAAAAAAGATAAAAAAAAATATGCGGTTGCTATCATGAGTTGAAGGCGTGTTAGACGAATATCAAGAAAAGTCTAGTTGGATTTCGAGGCTAACATTTTAAAAGAAAGAAATGTTAGAAGTCAGAGAAATCGTAGGAGTTGTATGAGAAACTATATGGATGTAGAAGAAGTGGAATATGTGTACTGAGAAAGAAAAGTCTGGTTTTTGTTTATCTCTACCTACCCTGACATGATAACCTCTGTAGCCTAGATGGAACGACGCATGTCTCTCAACTCAGATTTTTTTTTAATAATATCAGTCTGATTTCCACTTAAGGACTCTTTAAATATGTCTGGTTAATTGGAAGATATTGCAAATAAGCCTGCCAAATTGTTTTTGTATATAACAAAAATGTTACAATATATAATACAACAGGGAATATACACAATGTTATGAACATTTATACATTTTTCCGGCTTTTTACTATTTCCTCTGTTTTTTTTAAACCCAAGGTAAAAAATAATCCCATTGGACCAACAAGTGGCACAAACTGTAAACTCTTATCGGGTTGGTTGTAGATAAAAAGCGTCATAAATAAAGAAAAAAGCGTCATTAAATTGAGTTCTTACTATGTCGTAAAAGTGAAGTGTTTCAAACAATATATTCGAAAGGAGATAGTACTGGATTGAAAATCGATTTACTCTTAATGTACATGTGGGCGGATGATGGAGTACTCACCTAGTCAGAATAATCGAGTTTTGTGAAGAAAGAGTTAAAATTAACTGCTGAAATATATTTGTATCAGTTAGACTGTTTGTAACAGTCAAAGTTAACTCCGCATCAGTGAGGCAGTCAGAATAAATCAACCTCAAGAAAGATCATAACATTAAGATTTAAAAATATTTCCTCGACACCTGGGAAATCAAGCGGAGAAGAAGGGTGAATTCAAAAGGGTGAGAAATATTAGCACCAGCCTTTCCCAAAATAGCCTGCGGGCTGGTTTCGCTATGCTACTGTAATGGTAAACGTGCTAAGTAAACTAGCTGGTAATGGTAAACGTGCTAAGTAAAAAAAAACAGATGCGTGAGACTCTCTCGCAGTAGAAGTGAAACTTCTTAGCTCCTAGGAAAAGTTGATTTTATATGCATTGCTTTTTTTTCATTTGTTAACGATTTTCATTATTTTTATTTTAGAATTAGGAAATGGTTATGTGGAATTAAATTCAAGAAAATCTCTCTTAATTAAATAAAAAAAATATATAAATATATATTTTTTTAATAATAAATAATAATAATTTTAATAATAAGTAATATCATCGGTGGTTGCTTGGTTGAGTGGCAGGACGTGGTTAAATACCTCGGCCTGCACATCGACCGGCGACTGACGTGGAAAACCCATCTGAATACCATCAGACATAAGGGTCACAAGGGCATAGGGGTTATCAGTTCGATATTTCACCAACGCAGCTTCCTTTCACTCAAAAATAAGCTCCTCCTCTATAAAACCCTTATTCGTCCTATCTTGACCTATGATGCACCCGTTTGGGGTAGTGTAAGCAACACGGATCACCTGAAACTCTTTTAATTTAAATATCTTTTAACACTCATCCCAGAACAAACCTTACCCGACTTCACGCCGAACAGCGAGAAGAAACCCTTCAACACCACTCCTCGCTTGGACCGTGAAATTCTATAAAAGTCAACAAAATCACAGCAATCCCTTAATCGCTGCCCTGGGGGCTTACGAGAGTAAATCCGACCTACCCTTCCGTTATAAGCACAAGCTCCCGAAGCATTATCTGTTGCCTGACTAGTCCACCTACAGTATTAGCTGGGACGACCAAGGTCTAAGTAAATGTGGTCAAATACAAGTAGCCTGAACGAGTGGAATTGTTCTTGCTAAATAATTAGTGTACGAATTGTTATCTAGTTATAAGCAGTATGTAGGTGTTAATTATTTCTAAGAAATCATATATTAAGATTATAAAAAATAAAATAAAATGACATGTAGGAAAATAAGATTAAGTAAGTTCATAAATTATAACATACTCGTATAATTAAGATTAGTTAAGTAATAAATTTGTGAGTTTTATGATAAAAAATCCACACAATTATTCGCACTTCAAAAGTTTGAGAAAGTTTGATCTCCATACATAACGATAAGTTGTGATTTATAAAAGATTTTTTTTAAGGCAGAAATCTTCCTACAGCTTTTACTGAAGAAAACTAAAAGAATATATCCAAGTCCTCAGATTTACTTTATCGATTTTTTTCTCAAGGTTTGGCCACACTTTCAGACTATTGTCTTACTACGAATTTATCTAAATAATCATATGGAGTTTCAATATTTCCTTTTTAAACAATACGATATACACGAAATATGTGTCAAGAATTTTTACCGTATCTTGTGGGTTAATTAACATTTCTTCTTCCCAGTGTCATGTCAGGTCCCCCCAACGTTGAATATCACCTGGGAGTAGGCATATTTGTCCCCGGCAGCCCGAAAAAGATCCCCAACGCTCCTTACACCAGTCCAATCACGTATATTGCGGAGCCAAGAGATTTGCCTCCTACCTACACTTCTTCGACCCTCTATTTTGCCCTGGATTCTCAGGTGCAGTAATTTGCACTTTGCTCCTCTAAGTAACATACATGACCCAAATAGGACACATTTCGGATTTTTATATTAGTCGGCAACTCTCTATCACATTTGCTCTTTGAAGAACCCTTGTGTTGCAGACCATATCCGACCAGTGTATTCGTGGCATTCTCTGGCGCATCCACATTTAGAATGCTCATTAACATTTACCAATTTTTAAAATCAATCATCATTATCATAATCGCCATCATATAATTTTCCTATTATGTTTCTAGCACGTCAATCGTCAAATCATTTTTGCCAAAAATTCTGCAACAAGTCTTTTTTGTGCACCGAACTCATTGGACACTGTAGCAAATAATGAGTATATTACTTGTTAAGCGTACAGTATTTGATTCCTATCAAGACGGAAATGTTTGATCAACATGTCAACACCTAAATAAAAATTAATTAACTGGTAAATCATGGAAAGGGCACATAGCAAATAAATTGGCAATTGTACAATAATGTTGTGGATAAAATATTATATTGAACAAAGTATATATTTGACAGAGGAGTTTTGATTTAGTATCTTGATTGTATATAAAAAATGGACCGAAAATATGTATCGGGCAAGGTTTTGTAACATGTAAGCATCGCCAATGTTAAATAGTACCATACAAATTGATGAATTAATGGCACCGTTTTAATTATTAGCCAGCTATTGAATAGTACCATACAAATGGATGAATTAATGGCACCGTTTTAATTATTAGCCAGCTATTGAATAGTACCATAGAAATGGATGAACTAATGGCACCGTTTTAATTATTAGCAAGCCGAAAATTTTGCATACATAATTAATCAATGTTTTCTCTTACGGCTTGCGAATTAATTGTGTAAATGAATTTGTATATGTTGTTTATAGTTAAGGCATTAACGTTGTGGAGGTTTAAATACATTGTAATTTATTTTTAACAAACGTCTTGTTTGCGCTCCCCTGAAGATGAGGTGAAAGCCTTGAAACCGGTAGGGTTATACCGTCACATACCGTCATACCGTCATGCTTGAATATTACTTGTTAAGCGTAAAAAGAGATCTATGTACATGTTTACACATATTGAAATAACTAACGTGAATAATAAACAGCAAACTGTTATTTAATTCTATCTCCTCTTCCTAAAGATCATGATCTGTTCGTTCCGCTTGTTCCCCTTCTTGTAACGTGGATTGCCAACTGTCACGTCATCTCTTCGGAGGTCTTCCAGGTAATCTTCTTCCGGCTGGGTTCCCTTGAAGTGCGACACGTTGAAGTCTGTCGTATTGCATTCTGTTTACATGTTCGTTACAGTATCGCCTTTGTTGTCTTCCCCACCTGACGATGTCTTCCGTACTACACTTTCTCCTTATTTCGGTGTTTCTGATTCTATCTCTTAGTGTGTTTCCAGTTATACATCTCAGTGTTTTCATTACCGAGGTTCTCAGGAGAGATTTTGTTCTAGATATGTCTGCTCTGGACTCTATTCCGTTAGGTGATTATCGTATTTTATTAAATGTAAAGAGCAATTATTTACGCAATCGTGAATTAAGATAGTTTTTCGATAAAAATTATGGATTTTACTTTTTTAATGTATGTGCTTGGATATTAATTCTTAAGCCTTAGAATAGATCAACGCACATGTCTGTACTCGTATATATATAAATTGTGAAAAGAAAAATGTAAATAGTTAACCGTTTGTTAATTAAAAAAGCTTTGTTTATGTCCCGGGCAGTTATTTACGCTATCGTAAATCAAAATTTATTTCGGTACCATATTCACGATCCGGGCTCTTAAGAGCATCACCACTCATACACGGGATGACCTTGTTGAATTAATTTTCTGATATCGATACATATTTATTGATTTAACACTTTTATTGCAAATACAATCTGGCAGGTTTATTGGCAGGTGGCAATCTTTTCCAACCAACCAGACAAAAGTAAAAAAAGAAAGTTACCTGGTCGCATAAATCATTCAAATGACTACCCATAAATACTCGTACATACGTGAGCGTATGCCTACGAACCCCATAAAGACGTTATTCTTAAAAAAAAATCTATTCCAACTAACCAGACATATTTGTCCAGATATTTTTAAATAGGATTCCAGTCTGGTTAACATTTAGGGCCTATAATGTCATTATGCTAAATTTTTCATGTTGTCATTATGCTATATTTTTCATGTTGTCATTATGCTATATTTTTCATGTTGTCATTATGCTATATTTTAACTTTTAGTAATCTTATTTTGTGTCTTGTGATTTGACAGAATTGGAATAAACTTAATTTTTTTTAACTTCAAAAAAACTACCGCGTGGAGTGCTCATTATTTACATCAGATACAGAGCGTTTATCCTTCACAGTATACTCCCCAATATGTTAACATCATGTCAATTTTGCAAAGTAAGCACGTCGCCACAATATTTCATATTAGCAGACCTACTGCACTTCAGTCATGTCCATTCAACTCGCATACATACTTATTTATTAAACAACTTTACACTGTTTCAAAATTTGACTCATTTATAAAATTTGGGGGAACAAATGGTGAGAATCAACGGGGGTTTTATATGACAAAAAGCTATCAATAATGTTTAAGAGCAAGATCTATAACACGGTGATCAGATTAGCTATACTAGATAGAGCCGAGTATAGGCCTCCGAAGAATAAAGGGGAACAATAGCTCACATAAACACTAATAAAATAAGTGCCGAAGCATGGGAGGAATACTTTGAGGAATTATATAGAGATGACGAACTTCGCAAAACCTTGAACCTAGTAGTGACAACACCAGAAGGTTAAGTGCTATTAAGAAATTAAAAAATAGAAAGTCCTCTGGAATAGACAATATCTTCAAGCAAATGATGAAATATGAAGATTAGGAGTTAATTGAGGAAATTAGGAAAATATTCAATAAAATATTGGCACATGGTGAGACTCCGGTAGAATGGTGCACTAGCATCACAGGACCGATATTTAAGGAAGGACAAAAGATAACCCAGATAGTTACCGTGGAATCTCCTTGTTGAGTGCTGTTCTGAAACTGCGGACAAGTATCATTAAGATGAAATTAGAACAAAGAATAGTTAATATAGAGGAACAACAAGGTTTCAGAAGAAATAGGTCAACCACGGATGCAATATTCATCATGAGACAACTAAAGGAGAAATCATTGGAGCTTAATAAACCGATGTTCGTGTGTTTTGTGGACTTGACTAAGGCTTTTGACAAAGTTCTGTTAGAGGATGTCATTTACATAAACAGGGAGTACAAAGATCCTGCATCAATAATCAAAGTATTAACAAGAATGGGAAGACACGAATCAAGGCAAATGGAGAACTAACAAAAGAGATACCTACTGCAACTGGTATCAAACAGGGAGACAGTCTCAGCCCATTCCTTTTTATCACTATTATGGATAGAATCATAGAGTAGGTGACTTCTTTGGGTCTGGGTTACAAAATGGGAAATAAATTGATCAGTATAGTGTGTTATGCCGACGATGCTGCAATATTAACAGAAAGCGAAGATGGTCTTCAATGAATGCTCTACAAATTTTACCTTGCTTCTAAGAAATACGATATGACGATTTCTGTCAATAAAACAAATCGCTTAACAATATCAAAAGAGCCACTCAGATGCAAACTGATCACGTACCCATCGAGCAAGTCATGCGATTCACTTACCTAGGTGTAGAGATCTCCAGCAACAGTGACCTGTATAGTGAAGTACGAGCACAAACTAATAAAGCGACAGCTTTGGCTGGTTGCCTGCGGGACACTTTATGGAGAAACAATCACATGCTAACCGAAAGAAAGGTCAGGATATATAAGACATGTGTCCGCCCCATCATGACATATGGAATAGAAGCGAGAGCCGATACCAACAGGACAAAAAACCTTCTGAAAGTGGCAGAAATGAGAGCCCTGCGCTCCATCGCAGGCAGAACTCTTAGAGATCGGATCAGAAATGAGACGATAAGGTATGTCTATGGTGTTGAAGACATAGTGAGGTGGGGAAGAAACAGAAGACAATTCTAGAGAGATCATGTGGACCGCATGGAGAATATAAGACTGGTAAGAATCGCTAAGCCTGAAAACTCTAACAGCAGGAGATTACCAGGAAGGCCGCCGAAAAGCTGGAAGGACAGCTGGATGTCATCATTCCAGGATAGCCCACTGTCCCAAACAGGTCATACGACCTAAACCAAGAGGCAGAAGAAGAATCGCTCACGTCGTGAAGATGCGTATGCTTCTGAGCGTAACTAGATTAGATTAGATCCAAAATTAACGAATTCGTGGAACAATTAAAATGGCAACAATAGTAGATAAAATATGCTGGTATGGGCAAGTGCAACGGTGGAATGAAGGGTCTACGCCAAAGACAGCTACGAATTGGAAACTCACAAATAGACGCAGAGAGACCCAAGAAGAGCATATATAAGAAAATAGAAGATAACATGACGAGACTCGGACAATCTTCGAATGATTGGCGAGATTGAAAAAGATGGAGGAGAAGGGTTCAAAAAGATAACCCCAAATGGATGAGATAAGGCAAAGTGACAATTAGAATAATTTGACTTATTTGACGGTGCCACAATTTTTTATGTTTTTATAAATTTTCACCTATATAAGATATGTTGCGGTAAAGATTCCTATATGACAGCTGGCTTTATTGGTCTTATAAATGTAACCCTTCAAAATCAACCCAATCCACTCCAAAATATCAAAACGCGAGCAAGAAATAGGGGTTAAATGATAGAACAAACAAACATAGAGAGTTGAATATCACAAACTCTAAATTACTTTATTCAAGTTACTAGAACAAGCATTCAAATTATCTGATTGATAATTTTGAATTACTACCCCTATCTTATGAAATATACTTTTCGAGTGCTGAAGACTGAAAATAATAAGATCTTTTCAAAATCCTTCAAGATGTAGTAAACTACACTTCTTGACTCATCATTATTTTATAAGTGCAGTTCTGTTTTGAAATTGTGTTCAGTTTTTGATGTTCATTAAATCTTGTTATGAATTTACATTTTGTAGTGTGTATTGTTTTGATTAGAATTGTGATACTTTATTTTTTTTTTGTTTAGCTGTTTTTTCCTACCAACCAAAAAAATCTTTTTTTTTTAAATATGTACCAACAGGAATCAAACACCATTCCTGGGCTAGAAGTCAAGCGTATCCACTAAACCACGGAGATATAACCCAATTTTTTTTATTGTGGCCAAGAAAGTCACATTAATCACACAAGCAGTGAAAATAAATAATAAATATATGTATGTTAGAACTTAAAATGAATGTTTTTATTTAAATAATAACATACCATTACACCAACTCCCTGTCGGGACAGGTAGAGAAGAGTGAGTGCCAGACTTTCTTACCCCGACACCCATCTTTCGCCTCTTTCATAACCTAACCCCACTTTCCTTGGTCTTCCTCTACCCCGCCTTCCAATCACATTTACACTGTATTATATTTTAATAGACTTTGGTTGTTTATAGTGCAATCTGGTGGGCATATTCCCAAGTGGCAATATCTTCCAACCAACCATAAAAATGCTAAAGAGGTCTTGAGTAAAAATCAGACTGAATCATTTAAAGATATTCGGATTCCAACGGGATTCGAGCCCGAAACCCTCGAGTTGAGTAAAGTATCAACTAGATCACGAGGGTTTTCACTATATATAATTAATGAAAACAATTCCTTTATATTTCTTAAATGAAATACATCTTAGTTTATTGATAGTGGGATGCTCGTAATAAAAATTTTTGCATTAAAGTTATTAGTTTAACCCGTTATATTTAACTTTTTAAATAATTAATCTTAGAAATGAATAAACAATCGCTCTTTAAATAATGTCTGAGAACCTTAAACTGACACACTGGGACCTTTGATGAATCTTCGCAAACAAAATGAGTTAGTTTCTATGTTAAACCTTGTCAAGGCGAAAACAAGCTCATGGCTGTGTGATGAGTGACTTGAGAAATTCTCGTCTGGTAACCGCTGCAAACTTGTCCTGGAAAACAAGATACCCACAGAGATACAAGGTAATCTCCGACAGTCATTATCTTGTATTAGAGGGTAGTTTATCAACTCCTTTTGATTATGGAGACATCTTTCCACCCGAACAAATTGGGAGGGTGATATATTAAATAATTCATCTCGTAGCCAGGTAAATCTTCACACTAGCTATTTTGAAAAATAAATAATAATATTAATAGAAAGGTGTGGAGGTCTGCCTTTTTGAACTTCCTTAAAAGGGACATAACGTTATGGTATATAGTTAAAAAGAGATTTCTGCAACACTTTTACTGCAAAGTGTACGGATTTAACCATGGCTGTATCCCTTATTGTTTAATGGGTTCGCTTGGATATTACTATTAACGGGTACGCTTGGAAAGATCTAGGCACAGGTCTCATACATATAAAAATTGCTAAAAGGAAAAATAGCAAACCATTTGTTAATTCACAGACTTTTGTTAATGTACAAGACAGTTCTTTACGCCATCGTAAATCATAATTTCTTTTGGTGCCTTATTCACGAACTGGTATCTTAAAGCATCACTGATTGCACACATACTGACTTTGTTGAATAAATTTTCTGATACAGATATCGAAAAGATTGCCATATGGCAATAAGCCCATCAGGCTGTACTGTATTACAGTACAATACAACCTTCCACATCTCGGTCGATGAATTGGAGATCAAATTATTCAATAAACTTTGTAGATATATCATAAATAAGTCACTTCACAAAGAAGCATGAGTGATATTATAAACGTTGTAATTATACTAAATTGAAGTCAGTTCCGACCCTCCCGAAGGCAGTAGTCATACTTATTTTTTTTAAATATGAATTATTTGAATTCCTGAAAGTTGATCCTGAAACATTGAATAGTTAGATGTACCTGTATAATAATGTTTCAAAACCTTAATTAATCTTACGTTCGAGATGTCTCCTGTAGGAGACGCGCTATACTGAGATGTTGGGTGGGGTGATAGGCAATTCCTCGTGATCAAGTAAGATAATCAGCCAAAATATGACCTTCAAATAACGCTCAAATATAAAAACAAATCCAAAAATATCCTCAGATGTCTATGGTACAGAACAAAGACGATTATGCAAAATATGCTCACCATGTCGAACTTCTCACGATGTGTAACTATAGAAGCCTCAAAACAAGAAGGCAAGAATCCATTGCGGTATTCATACTAAAGGTTTTTCAAGGCTGCTTTAACTGTTCCGCGATTCTAGAAGCTCTAAGTTTATATGTACCTAATAAATATAGCCGTGCAAGGAATCATCATCTGTTTCACATACCAACTTACAGGACGAATATCATGGCTAAACACTCAGTCACGCGTGGTATAGAGATATTGAACCAACTGAATGACACTGTTGATATATTCTCGGCACCGCCTAGCAGTATGAGAAGAATCCTGGTTGATATTCTTCCTAGCGAATAAGCTAACGCTTGAAGCAGACCCTCTTTGTGTAACATGAGAAATCCGTGCAAAGTGGATAAAAAAATAAAAATAAATAAATAGCTGGTCAAAGATCTAATTAAATATACTTAAAATTTTCAAGTGAAAATGCTAAATTTTATAGACTTTAAAACTCAAATTTGGTAGAATACCATTAAGATGAAGTTCTAATAACTATTGTTGTCTAATATAACGCTATTCACTAAAACAAAAATAGCGCTGTTTAAATCTCCTACCTAACTACTTAAATAAAGGCTGCGGCAGATTAATTATCAAGATTATGTACTTTCTGAAGTACAACAGCTTCAACTCAATGAACTAATAAACATGCAAGCGTCTTCTTTCATCCACAAGATAAATATTCGATCACAAGCGATAACCTATGTGTGTCATATTATTTTTTAATATTCTACTTGTATGATACAATAGACGATCTCTTGTAATAGAACGTGATTGGGAGCCATCATACAAATAGTACGCATATTGATTTATAGTGTGCAAACTACTGCATTTCAGCAAGTATACATTCTTAGCAGATCAAACCCAAATCTCCGACGACAAGGAAATCAAAGTTCCAAGACAATTGACATGTATATTCTGTTGCAGTCTTTCGTTGGACTTAGTTCTATATAGCGCTCTGTTTGTTTTACTTAATAGCGATAAATGAATTTATGCAAACAACAACATACAAAAAAATTATGAATTGAAATGTAAAATCAGTCTGATAGATCATTCTTAGAGATTGATCGAAATTTAATTATGAAATTAAAAAAACTTATTTTTTTAACTCCTTTCCTTTAGATTTCTCTTGAAGACTAGTTTTGAAATAAATTATCCTTCTAGTCACCCAAGTATCATAAAACATCGAGTAAACTTCAAGTTGTACCAAAATTTTACTGCGACCTCCCAAGGAGCTTGTTTAAACAGTTTCCAAGGTCTTGGTATTCTGAAGATATATATCTGCCGATATCAGATCCCAGACATCTCCCTCTTCCCATGAACCCTGAATGATACATATTCATCAGACAATTATCATTACTCCAAAAGGGTAGTAGCAATTAATTCCAATTTAATCGGGCTAAACACCATTGATTTCTTGTTGATGTAAAGATATATACATACTATTGCGTCATTCATGCGTTGGGATTAACAAAGATGACATAACGTCAAACTTTACTTCTTTCAGCGCCTTTCATATTTAACTAACTCAGTTTGTCATGTTACACGTTCCTTGTAGGCCCACCCAGCAAAATGTTTTATTCCATACTGAAGTGGTTGCAACAAACTTATTTGTACAACTCTTGCATAACATGGGCATTGTATAGATTTTTGTATGACTTTAACTACTTACAGGAGTAAAATGAAGAAGTAGATACAATTCAGTAAATTCATCCAGGCAAGAGTCGGTATGGATTGCTTGACTATATCCCATTGCTTTGTTGTGTTGTTTGGGTCTTTCAAATTGAGCGGTTTTTTAATTCAAAACTTTTTAATTCTTGAATAAAACATACAATTTGCTTTGA